>JAQFYR010000155.1:0-15435 GCA_034694985.1 Campodea silvestrii
TTGAAATTATAATTGATAGTTATCTTTGAAAATTAATTTTCCCAAAGCTTATTAAACAAACTGTTTTAAAATAAATGAGAATTCCCTTGCTGCTTATAAAGAACGTTAAATGTGTTTCTCTTCAACTGTCACAGTGTGGTGCAGTGGTCACACTTCTGCTCACTGAAGCCCACAAATCTGTGCATAATGCAGGAGCTGGCCTGACGGGGCGAAACTTCGCGGTTGCTATCCGTGCCCTACCCTAAATATCCCAGTTTAGGCGAAGGTATTACCCCGAGGGGTTAAATATTGATAATACACCCGGCTACTGGATCCTATATTCCTTTGATTATTAGTGCAACTGCAGTGTTACAGTACCCTATTGATGTAGGTTTTCCCCGTGGGTTAGAGCTCTAATTCTTTCAAATATAGTTTACTGCCTTACAACATGATAATATCCCCCAGAACTTAACTGACACCGTGCCTTCAACAATGGGTTTGCAACAATGCAATGTTACATCACCCTATTGATGTAGGTTTTTTTCCATGAGCTAGAGCTCTAATTCTTTGACAGATTGCTTACCGCTTTACAACCAATGAAAATACATCCCAGAACTTAATTGGCACAGCTCTTTCAACAATGATATTATAGCAATTCTGTTATTGTACACTATAAATTTGTTTTTGAAATAAAAATGGTAATTTGAAATGAAAATAAAAAGTGAGTCAAACTCACTTTTTATTTTCATTTCAAATTACCATTTTTATTTCAAAAACAACCCATTTATACACTATTTGTAGTATGGTGGAAATTTGGAAAACTGTTTTTTATGTCTAATCTAACCTAAAAAAAATTTGGCCTTGACTATGACGATCGTCCCACCAAAATGGACCTAGGTCCAACCTAACCTATGAAATCTTAATTTCAAATGATACAAATATTCTAGGTCTATGAAGTACCCTACCCTCTTCACCAGATATGACCAGTGGTAGTTTTGATTGACTGAGGAGGTCCTAGGCCTAATTTGATTGCTAGGGCATCTTCTTACACAATAAATAGTCTATTGCTCTGAATAGACTTTACGCTACCTTACCCCACAAGTAATCATAATAACCTAGGTCTACCTTTTTGTTCATGTCACACCATTTCTTATTTGTTTCTTCTCCAGTCCTGGTAGTATTGGCTGATACTGCATTATCCCATGCAATGTTTATGTCTGCCCGATTACGAATTTTTTTCTCATGATACCATTGGCTAAATCATGATTTTCATTCAATAAGTCCATCAATGTAGTAACTTCTACATCTGCATCAGAGTCCGGAGAGATGAAATTACACCAACTTACTAATAGTCGACGAGTGCTTGAATATTTTATATATTGAAATACTTGAATATATGCTGCTTGAATATTTTTACAATTTGCTGACGTGATAAAAAAAACTGTCGTAATAAAAAGAAAATGTAATGCGTGGTAGTGTATTATCACAAGACACCAACTGGAATTCTGCCAGTGGGCTGGTGATCTCTGAGCTGTATTTTTATCGGAATATAAAAGTGCGAAATATAACTCTTTATCACTCCAAGAAAACACTCCCAGTGCTATACAAAGACAATGCAACATTTTGAACTGGTCTATTTTTTTTTACCACACTGTATATATCACCTTATTGATCTGCTCTACATTGCAATTCACTCTTGAATTACACTTCCGTATTTCCTGGTTGACCTAAAAAATATGTTTAGATTCAAATGTGGTGTGAGAATGTACTTCCCGTTAAGAATTCTAAAATCATTAAATACACTTTTCATATATCTCATAAACGTTAAAAACATTCCGAAAATGAAGCATACTTTTTTGCGGCCGACTGCATGCATGCATGGTTTGCATCGTAGTTTTAAACTGATGAAGTACTTTTAGTTGTTATTTAAAAGATGTACCGATTGTACTTCCAAGTGGTTTCTCTTTCTCTACTGCAACCTTGAGTTAAAAATAGCAATTGCATTGTTGATTAATATGAAAAACGTTATATGTCAACTGAATTTAGCAACAAATATTTAATTGATTTGGCTGTCTTAAGAAAAAAATCGGCAAGCGAAAACCAATCTTTACCTGTCACCCCCTTTACATTCAAGATGGTGTGTAGCTAATTTATGACATAATAAATTTATGTTCGTCCAAATCGAATTTCAATAAATTTACAATAACATCTTTATTAATCGCAGCACCAGGAGCACCTCAGGCCCTGCTTGTGGAACGCCTTGAGCTGGTTGAGCCTGTACGGGTTGAATGGGGCCGGGTTAAAAAGGGACCGTTTGAACTGGGGCGGCTGGTGCTTGGTCAGGGAGAAATTGGGCCCTGTTGCCATCTTGTGGTTGATTTCCAAAGTTTATTGTTGATGTTGATTACGCAGTAATCTGTTGGAATACAGAGAAATAAGACTAATTTTCAACAATAACTGGTAGTCTTGTTTCACGTTTTTCTGAAATACTTTCACAAAGTCCTTTATCAAGTACGGTTTTATAAATTTGTTAAGAGAGGAGTGGGGGGGGGGCTCAACTTGAGAAAGTCGAATTTGATAGAACAACAATATTTAAAAAGTGGAACCTACGTAAGCCCGGAGCAGATCTTCAATATTTATAATGATATGGAGTAAGCTTGAACAATAGCAAATTTAAATACTTAATAATATTGGATCCTTCACACTTTTAACACCATGCACTTTTAAACAAGTGTTCAAGTAAATAAATTTTAATGAAACGGAATAAAGCTGGTGATTAAAGGAGGCCTGTGTGAAATATTTAACACTTCTTCATTTGGTTCGGCACGTATAGAATAACGTTTAATATTTGTCAAAACCTTTCATGCTAAACTTTACATAATGTAATACGTACAAAAGGTTCATTTCCTGTGCAAGCCACTAGTCCAGCTTTTCACATAAAACGCGACTTTTGATATCTGTAGGATTCAAATTGAAACTTTAAGAAATCGTAGGTTGTGTAGGTACAAAGCAGTAAATAAAATAAATTAAGGAGAATGGTTTCATCAAAATATGCAATATAGTACTGTCCAAGCCACGACAAAAGCAACTCTGTTAGAATACCATATTCACTTTCACAACAAAATCAAGTTCTTTTATGATCTGACTTCACCCTTCGGTGGTCCTGGAATCCAATGGATGAATGGTTGCAAATTTTGGCGTTGACTTTTTTTCAGCCGGCTAGGGTATGAATTTTGATAAGTAGGCTGTACGGAGCCATGTGATGCACGGGTGACGCACCCATGAGGTTAGGACTTAGTAAAGTGCATATTGTTTCAAGTGGATACGTTATTGATTCTATTTTCTTATGGCGGAGTTACACAGAGACTTTTGAGTCGCGACTCAAGCATCGCGATGATTTGCATCTTCGTGTACCAGGGCAGAGTCACACATACCTAGGTTGAGAAATAACTCTCATTAAAACGCATAATAGCGTGATAAATAATTTCTTGTCGGTGAGCTTGTGTAGACTCCTTGATTACATTTCCGATGATAGGATCAGAAGCGCTCAATATTCTCACCATTGAAAAGACCAACTCCAGGAACATTTCTTTCTCCAATGGTTTTCTGAAAAGATAAAAATACATGCTGTAATAATTAAACTTACTGACATTACAAACATGAATGAAGAAAAACTGATGAGCCACATTAATATATAAGAGACTTGCAGGAATGGCAATGCATCAATAACTCTTTGAATGATATTGGTGTACAATACCAATGAATATTGGTGTACAATACCAATACCGCATTATTGGTGAATCTCGCTGCGATATAGATCTCTCTCTCTCTCGATACGGCCAGGAGATTTGATATGGGGGACTTAAATCAAAGCGGAAAGTTCTCATTCTAACTTTTAAAATTTATCTTTGGATAGCACATTCAAACCTTCACAATGTTGTAATTGCAGTGAAATTGAGCAAAATCTATGTACTTTTCAAATAACCGGAATTGGTACATTTATTGATATAAATTTACATGCATATTGTGCCCATGCAAACTAATTTATGTTTTCCACAAAACATTATTCCCTCTACAGTAGATGTTAGGCATCTACGGTATTCCTCAACATGTTGACTTCTCTGCGAGTTCACTTCATTTATAATTGTTTCGCGACAACCATCCTGTTCCTCCAAGTAAATTTCATGCTTCTTTTACTGCAAATTATAATGAAAATGTTTCATGATTTCTAAATGCCTCTAATGAGACTAATGCTGCAAATTTTGATGTGAACCATTTCCACCAAAAATGTCCTAAAATTTCTCTAATGAACAGTTCATCTTAAAACTTGACATGTTTCGGAGAATTCGTCTCCATCTTCAAGAAGTCTGCTAAAATTACGTAAATGAATATTGGTGTTCAAAAGTGTGTAGCTTCAATTTCCTTATTTGTCCTAGCTTCAATTTACTTATGTGTTCTCGCTTCATGTACACAACATCCTTTTGATCATATTTTCTAATTACGGTTTTTCACAGTATGCGTAAATATTTTTATTGTCCCATAACCGTTTTTTATTTGAATTGCTTGTATTTTGGACGAAAGTATTACCTTTGCTTGTTGAACATTCCTCAAATCCATTAATTACATCCGAGTCGAGTTCGGCATCGTAGATAAGATTTTGACCATAATCGAAATCAGAATCTTCAGAGCCGTCTTCCTTGGCTTTTTCAAGAGAATGTGTTGATTCACTAGTGAGAGAAGATGATTCTCCTGGTGTCCATTAATTGAGATATCAGTGATCGTGTAATTTTCTTTCTGTCGCTAAACCCTAAATTAAAAGCTGACCCCAATGAAAGGTTTTGTTACCAGTACTTTCTCTTTTACTACTAATATCATTTGCAGATATACAAGAGAAGAAGAAAACATTTCCTGTTCTTGAATATTAGTTTCAACATCAGGAAGAACATTATCATTATATTTGTTAAAACCTGTCCACCATCATAATCAATATTATATTATCGAGAACAAATATATTCATGTGAAAGTGAGGCTGCAAGTGGGTCATGATAATTTACAAATGGTTCGTTGCCCATACGTTTTACGCGTTATTGAAATTTCTTTTAAACCTGTGACTTACAATTTATTTCAATCAAATTTTACAATGTATAAAGGTCACCCGATGCATAAATAAATGAGATTCCTTTTCGAATTGTGACGTTCCGTACTTGTATTTGATATTTTAGGTTTTAATTCAATATTTGGTATTTTAGTTTCGGTCTGGCTCAAAGATTAAGGACAATAAGAGCGACAGCAGTTCATACACGAATTGCAGGGCCTTGTAAATACTTTACAATGTCACTCCATGATTAATAAGCGAAATATTTGAATCAATGCTTTATTTGGCTCCTTATTTGCATTGCGTCACTGCTTTTCAGGTGTATTATACAGCTAGTATTTGCAGTAGGCGTCAATGGATTTTACACATTGTCTTCTCCAAATCCTATCTCGGTCACCAAGAGGGATTGTCTTATAATTTTTAGAATTGAAAACATAATCTCTTGTTTTTCTCTAAAACTATTACCACTTCAAGAATTGTGTTTTAATTCTTCTTTAGTGAACAATTTCCTTGTGAGTAGGGAATAGATGTGTCCAACAGATTTGCCTTCCTTTTCAATATCCTTGATGCATTCTGGTGTCAGTTCCTAAAGTTGGAATAAGAAGCATGTTGCTTCCACATGAAAGTATACTTATTCTAAACTACCCACTTTATAGCATACCGGCACCTAAAAGATATATACATGTCAAAATTTGGCAACCTTCTTAATCTTCATGTCAATTTTTTCTGCTAATTATTTACTCAGTTGGAATTAGGTTCACGTGCTTTCAACGTCAGTCTTTTTATACTTACAATCAAGTGAGTGCAGGTAGTCTCAAATGTGTAATAGACGATATTTCAAAAAAGTTGTAGAGATATAAAAAAATAATCGTCATTAAATTTAAGCACCCGGTTTTGAATATATTACAGTATTAAAAGGTGTTGATCTGCTGGTGTAGTAGTTCGTTGAAGCATCATGCCCATCAGAATTTCAGACAATTCTATTTTAAAGAAAATCTTACACTTTTATGCAAATAATATATAAAGTAATCCTCAATAACGTAGTTATTCTTTTACCATTTTCGCGTTACGGTTTGAATCAGTAAATATTTCATTTTGATGTTTTAAGATTTCTCTTTGTGGGCGTGTATAGAGTTTAGAGAATCTCCAGTAGAGACCGGGATTACGGTAGTCCCCTTACCGGCATTGATGGAGTCCAAACTGAAACGGGGACTTGCTCAGCAAGTCGTCTTTTTTCCAGTATACGTGTTTTTTCTCACCTTGTGGTGCAGCATTATAAATTTAAATACAGCAGTACCGTAAAATGAATTACTACTACAGCACTCGATAATTATTATATATTTGAAAATTTTAGAAGATGAAAATTTGCTGTTGTTGGTGCTGTCGCCTGTTTGCTGTTGTTGGTGCTGTTGGTTAGGTAACGGCAGAGGAGTTGAACATCTTAAGTCACCAGTATCCATGAAAAAATTCATTTCATTAAAATAATCAATACTACTTTGCGATACCAGTATTTCTGATTAAGAGCGTAGAAGAGTTACGAAATTCGTCTCCAGTTCCCAGTGTTGGGTGGAAGCTGATAATAAAAATTACATGATACTGTAACTCTGTTATATTTTTCAAGTATAATGTAACATGGTCGTAAGGTTTTATTCGTTCAATGTTATTACGGCATTCAAAAGTGTCGGAGGGCTAACAAAATCAACTGACGGGGTAAATGGTTGGTATTCCTTCGATTTTGCATGTTCTTCCAATGTTGTCTTCTTTATTTCGGCTTGCTCATCAGTTTTAGGCTTCGTCATTGCTGATTTCAAAAGGTTCTTCTTAGGCATTGGATACAATTTGTCTTGTTTCTTTGAGTTTCTCATTTCCATGAACCACTGTTGCTGGTTTCATAGTTGGTAAGGCATTGTTTCCGAGTAGGATCTCGTGCTGCACAAGGAATTGTTCACCAAAACTGTTTGCACTTTTTATTTCATCATCTGTTAAATCTCCCTGCTGAGCAAGTTTGATGATTGATGCAAATGTTTCAAATAATTTGGTCAACATTCTGCCATTGTTCCCTAGAGACACATCATTGGATGTCACAGCTTCAGGTGTAGATACAAACTTTGGTTCTTCAAACTCATCACAGTTGTTTATTATTGCTGCAACCACCTGTTGATTTGCATTTCTCATATCCAAAGAATGTACTTTGTGAATATGTTTACACAGTACAGATGAATCACCACAACTGCAATGATACATATGTGAACATAAACCAGGGCAAGCAAGATGTGTGCAACGTTCAAAGCAGAAGTCATTTGTGCAGTCCTGGATGTATCTTACCAAATATGTCAAACTTCTATCTGTTTCAGATACAACAATCCATCGCCTTCCCTCTTCGGTGCATTTAACATCATTGTCACTTATGGCTATACCATCTGTATGTCGATTATTACATTTTCTGGACATGTAGCATTGTTCATTCTTTGAATATTCCTTTCTTTCTACATGCTTAATGTACATGTCAATCTCAACTATAAACAGTAAACGTATCAAATCATCAGTTCTTCTGTTTTGTTTTCTATCCATGTAACGTGTTTTAAGTGTGTTGTGGAATGATTCACAGTACATATTAGTATCAGTACTAGCATGTGGAAAATGACGATAGCATTTTGCCCATTTTTCAGGCCTCTTCAGGTAGTTCGTCACAAAATATGCTACATATGACGAAGCCTTCTTCTCATACTTCATACAAAACGCACCAACCAATTCCTTAAAGTCATTTTCTACTGGTTCCTGCATCAATGTATACAAACTTTTATAAATTTCCTTCCTGAGGTCATCGTCTTGAACACAGCTTCCCAACTTCTTTCTGAGAGCACGATGCACATGCCAGAGACATAATAAATGATGTATGGGGTAAGGAAACACATTTTGAATTGCATTGTAAGCAGCCATATCATCATCTGTCATTATAGCGTTGATTTTCAAGTCGGGGCACTTCTCCTTCAGTTGTTGCACAAATAACTCCAGTGTCTTTTGATCTTGGCTGCTTGTAATGAAATGTGCAACTGAGTATCCATGACCAAATTCATCAGGCACTACAAAATTGATTAAGGTGTAACCATATTGAGTTGTACAATGAGTTCCGTCTATGCACAATATTTTCTCTACTCCTATCTTCATAATTTCCATTTGTTGTTCCGTTTGAAGTCCAAGCATGAATAAATCTTTCGGAAGAGGAGTCTTCTGCGGATGCCCAACAACTATATCCTGTAATCCGTAAGGTTTATATATAAGTATTGGAGGATATGCTTCTCGTTGGTATCGTATCACCATCTTCCTAATTGATTCTGCATCAACTTCGTCCATTCGCTGCTCCATCTCATGCTTCCTTTTCACACGGCCAACTGATTGGTAATTCAGTAAGTGCTGCTTTTTAGGCTGCATCTTTCCACGATTATTTCGCTCTCCAAATCCTTCATGAAGTTCTGTCAAAATTCTTCTAAGTGGAACTCCAATATCCAATCTACTGACAATATACCTTTTAACACTTTCAGACGTCGGCTGATGTTGTGTATCTGCCAGACTCAAATCATGATTATGGGACTTATTATATTTAACTTCAACTTTATCCTTATATTCATACACAACCATTCCAGCCAAGCACACAACACCATTTTGTCTGACTAAACCTTTTATATTTTTTCGGTCTGTTTTACGTGGCTTGTCTCCAGTGTTGTTAATAGGTGTTCTATGGCACTGATAATAATGTACTGTGACATCTTTACTTTTAAAAGAACCAACTTTGAGAGAATAGCTGTATCTTCTTGCTTCATCTTCATCTTTCCAATCTTTGAAGTGCTCCATACTTGGAAAAACTTTTTCTTCTTTGTCGAATTGTACCATATGTTCATTTTCAATATGAGCACGCAACATTTTCTTGTGGTGGAACTTCACGTTGCAATCCTGGAAAATGCACTCCGTTTTTGTGGAAGACGGTCCTTTGCAAAATTGCTCCTGGTGACGTTTCAAATGGTTTCTTGAATTCACTCCAAGGAAACAAGTACCACACGTTTCACAAGTTTTTGTAACATCAGCATTTGTGAAAGTCTTACAACTGAGCTTCTCTTTATGTACCTTCAAACCATTTTTGGTTAAATTTTTACCACAAATATCACATTTATATGTCTTCCTAACACCTTTGGTTTTTAACGCAGTAGTACCCGACTGCTTGATTTCATTATTATTATCTCGCCTGAAGATTACTGATGATACTTTCTTTGTTGGAGGTTTTTCGAATTCATCCGAACTGTTACTTTCAGTTCGTTTTCTTTGATCACCGATATCAATACCACCCCCACCACCAACAGAAGACATACAATAGTAAGAAACAGAATTTAAAATTTCAGCCTTACTTGTTGGGGGTTTCCTCCCGTATGCCTCTGCACTCAATGGTTTTCGGGCTACACTAGAAGTAGTATGTCCAGATGGCCCAAACACAAATGGTCTTGAGTCCCTCTTACTCTGCATGTTATTGTAGCAGAGTGATTTAGAAGTACCAATACCATTTGATGTGCTGTCACCTGGAAGAATAGGAACATGCAATTTTTCCTTACTTTTATGGCTACCCACTGTTGCAGACACATCAGATGGGTGCATTCCAACTTGGACGTCCAAAGTCAATGCACGCTGAGATTTAATTCTGTCAGTTCCTTTACCATGATGCCCTAATCTGGAATTCTTGGTTTTTACCCTATTCTGAATGCGTTGAGAAGTTGAAGTCGTTGTGCAATCATCATCTGAAAAAGAACTAATACACAAATCAGGCTTACTTCTATCCATTGTGGCATATGCAACAAATGGACGCAATCCAATGTTGGGTTTTGATGTTGCTGAAGGCCTCAGGTGGAAAGCTTTTGAAGATTTCCCATGTCCCACTTTCTTAAATGGTCTGGGATCCTTCTTCGGTTGGACTCCATTCTGCATTGGTTGAGTAACATTGGTTGTGGTACTACCTGAAATATAAGAAGCAGAAGCACACAACACCTCAACCTTACTTTTAACCACAGTTGGAACAACTGGGGTCAGTCCAATGCAGGCCTCTGCATATGATTTCTTCATTTGAGGCTGACTAATGTAATCCTTTTCAACACCTGGGCTGACAGATGTCAATGATGGAAAGGTATCAACAATATCAGGTGAAATAGCTGGTTGAGCAGTAGACCTCATCACAACAGAAAGAGATTCCATAAAACAATCAGCTAGTTTCTGAAACAAATATTTCCTCTTTAATAATTAAAATTAAAATAAATCGTTCAATCAATTAGTATGCTATTATATACTTATTTTTATAATATTGTGATAAATTATCTAGCCAACAAGATGTACAATTGAATTTCAAAACTAATAAGGCATACAGTAAATGTTGTGTTGCTCTCAGTTCTACTCCTAGCCTTATTAAATATTATCACCAACTGACTAAGTTGCTCATAAATATCAATCTTTCACCCTGCATAAATGTATTTTGATTTTAAACTAATAGGCTAAACAAGCATCTAAATTAAATAATTTCACATCCATAAAATAGTTGAGATAATTTCATACATTTTTGACACAAAAACAGTTTAATTCTTTTAATAAAAAGCCCAGGTCCCAGTTCAGTAAAATTACAATTTGTTAATGAGCTTAGCTCTCTATTTCAGGAAGGTGTTTTCAGTTTAATAGCTTGCATCAGTATTGTGATCAAAAATCAATGGACCATTTTTTTGGAAGGACAGATCAATTTTTATATTATCTAAACACATGAGAACAAAGTTCATTTTCAACTTGTAATTTTTCAGCTGCTTTAAACAAAATTTAACAGTTACACTATCAATGTGTCGAAGATGTAGGAAATAATTTTTGTTCTTTATTTAAAACAGAAATGATCTCAAATATTTGATAAAACATGAAATTATTTTTTTAAATGTATATTTAGACCTAGCCTACTTATAAAAATAAAAAAAAACTCATAATAACAGTAGAAAAGAGAAAAGTTGCAATCTTGTGAATTTTTTCCATAGCTATAATTTTAAGTAGGGTTAATCTAGGAGTTCCAATTAATATTCGAATAAAGAAAAAGTATTCGTAACTAATATTTTGTTAATAAAAAATCAGAATATATTACAAGTTCGTTGATGACGTCATCATTAATCAATCAATAGCAACGATTTAATTCAATAGTAACGTATTTACTTTCGTGAGCGTGTAATGGAATGAACCACAACCAATCAACAGAAGGCATTTATCTTGTCACGCAAATCAGCAATTCGGTCAACACTTGTCAAATGTCAATCAACTTGCGCTTATGTGTTAGTATGACGTCATCAGCGCTACGAGTTTGTATATGACGTCATCATTAATCAACCAATCATAACAAGGTATGTATTGATGTTAGAAAGCAACCAATCGGGAGTACATAATGATCGTCATCAAGTTATGTCCGTTGATGACGTCATTATAAATTGCGTAATTACAGCCAATAATGTTCGTTCGTGGAAATAAGCAACCAATCGGAAGAAATTACGTGATCATATTTTGTTTGTAAAAAAACAAAAAAATGAAAAATTAGGAAAGAAATCAAAGCACATCCACTACAGGAGACTTAATCTCGGACTTAGACTTAATCTCGGACTTATTGAGTGGACCAATTTTTTGGAAGGACAGGTCAGTGTTTTTCATCTAAATACATGGAGACTAAGGTCAATTTCAATGTTTAAATATTCAGCTATTTATTAATGAAATCAAACAGTCTTTGTTTTTAAATTGTAGGAAGTTATACATGTAGTAGCTTCTTGATGGAAGTAAAATTATTTGATTAAATGGATATTTACTTGTCAAAATAAAAAATTTCATATGTGGAAAGGATCAGTGAAAAAGTAAAAAGTTGCAATCTTTGCGAATTTTTTCAGTACCTTTAATTTCCAGTAATCACAAAAATAAAAATATTTCCAAAATTTTGCAAGACTTGAACTTTCTGTGGATATTCTTATTTCTGTGATTACATCAATTTAAAAGTACGAAAAATTCCCATTTATTGTAACTTTTCACTTTTAAACAGATCATTTCACCATATGAAAATTTTGAGTTTGACAAGTTTATAAATAAAATACGCATTTAAACAAAATAATTTCACATCCATCAAAAATCTGAGATCATTTACTTACATTTCAGAAACAAAAACTGCTTCATTTCATTAACACATAGCTGAATTTGCAATTACTCAGCTGAGCTTAGTATGAGCTAGTCTGTCCTTCCAAAGAATTAGTCCAGATTTATAAATTTTTTTTTACAATACCTCCGAATATTCATTCGTATAAAAGTGTTGAATATTCATTGTTAAGTGACTTAATATTCAAATCATACCAAAGTATTCGAGAACCGGCAGCCCTAACTTAATCATAAAAAGATCTACAGAAAGCTCAAGCCCGACAGATTACAGAATTGTTTTTATTTCTGATTCAAAAAGTAGCCCTTCAAAAACGTTTCTAAAGATTGTGACTTTTCACGTTGAAACAGATCACTTCACCATAGAAAAATTTTGCTTTTAAGAGAAGTAAATAACACTGAGTGCATTTAAAACAAAATAATTAGACTTCCATCAAAAAGTTGAGGTCGTTTCCTACATTTCAGATACAAAAACTGTTTAATTGAGAATTAACAAACAGGTGAGTACCATAATTGCAAGTTGAAAATTAACTTAGTCCCTGCATGTATTCAAATGGGAGAAAACTGACCAGTACTTCCAAGAAAAGACTCATATCCATAAAATAAAAACTGACTTGAAAGGGTTAACTGATTAGGTGCAACTGTGCAAGTACTGTAAGCCTATCTAATTTGGTTTCTTTCTCAAATGACAAGTCAGTTCTCCTAGGACCAAAATAACCTACATGCCAGGGCTAAGTTCATAAGTTTTCGAGATTCCGACCGGCAATTACTCAGCTATTTATTAATGTAGGCCTAATTCAATAGTTATTAAGTAAAAAATGTAGGAAATGATCTCAACAAATTGATGGAAGTGATTATTTTGTTTAAATAATGCACATTTACTTGTTAAAACTGAAGTTTTCGTATTATTTTTAAAAGTCTCTTAATTTTTTTCTTTATTGTGATATCAACAGATCAAGAATAAATATAGGCTTTGTTCATAATCTTCTGAGGATATTTTTACTGTGAATACCTTCATTTTGCTTTAGAAAAACATGAAAAAAATTCCCGAAGATTTCAAGTTCTCACTTTTCAACCAGGCCTAGCCTATTGTTTTCATCTCACAAAACTTTTTATTTTGTCAAATAGCTCTAGGCATAGGCCTAGTTGAGATCATTTTTTACATTTTAGACACAAACTTTATCTGTTTATTTCTGTTAATAAATAGTTGAGTAATAGCAAGTTGGAAATGAACCTAGCTCTAATGTATTTAGATAGGGAAAAATGCACACTGGTCTATTAATTGAGAAAAAACCAAAATGAACTCCACAATAAAAACAAAAATGCCCTTACTTTTAAACCATGACGTGCAAGATGGACATCATCCTTCAGCATACTCTTCCACCCAGACCAAGCTGATAGTGATTGCTTTGAAAGTAACACTTTCTCGTGATAATCAGCATACTGCACCAACCAACTATTCACATCCTCATACAACTTGTTGTATTCCAGTGAATTTTTGCCTCTTCGTGGAAGGATTGGAGATATTATAATCCATGCATTTGGGTTTATGTCACGAATCACCTGAAAGAGTCTAGAATACATGAAAATCAACGAACCCTTACCATTGGAAGAAGTACAATTGTTGGTTCCAACATGAACAACAATTACGTTGTAACTTCTAATCTTTGTGGACTGAGCCAGCATAGCTTTCTGCAAATGCTCAATGTTTAATAATTACAGATATTTTGGATTTTTCTTTCTAGGTCTGGGCGCAGCCAATTCGTTATTAACATATTTTAAAGTGTAATATATTCGAACTCAAATAAATAAATGTAGAATGAAATTCCAATTAAAAGACTCACCTGTGGCTGGCTTTTCAATATCACATTATTAAGTGCGAAAAAAGGTATAATCACTTTGGGATTTCAGCTGCGGTGAACTGTCAATTAAGGAATCAATGCGCACTTTACGTAATGAATGCCGCATTTAAACGCGGTTTCTTCCGACAGTGACATGATTTTCACAACGAACTCGGCGTCATTCTCAATTGCTGGAGAAACAGATATCACGGAATTTATCGACAGATTTGTGCATATCTGTATCGGTATTGCACACGGTACATCAGGATTAGCTGGAATAGCATTAGAAGTATCTGACTGTACAATGAAATCAATGGTGTCCGGGATTGAAGAATAAGTAACTGAATCTTCACTGCTTTTTCCATTGTGGAACAATCCGCTGAGGTTTGAAATTAATCTTTTTGAGTTATCTGCGGCACAGTTCGATGAAGTGATACATGCTTGAAGTACGGAATTCTCGTATATTTGTTTGAAAATATTTGTGAATTGTGTTGGTGTTGGATTACGACAGTTTCTCCCCTTTTGTATCATAGTAGAAAATATATATTCAAAAGATCTTGGTTTGAGTCTTCTTGTTAAAATACATTTAAAATCTTCCATTTGCAACATTAATTTCCAACTGTACACAATATTTACAGTGTTGTACCGAATTTGAATTTGATGGAAATGGCAACTGTATATTAATAACAAAGTACTTAACGAATTGAAAGCCAATTGTTTTAAATGGACTACAATGACTTAAGTAATATAACTCTTGAATCACAACTTTGACAGATGACATTCTGTACAATAATACACAATATAATACAATGTCAAACGCATGAGGCACTCAGAAGGCAAAACTTCAACAAGGGAATAAACTCAGCTGCAACGTACTTCACTGTGGACCGATTATGAAAATTACTTATACCGAATAAAAATCCAAACCAGTTTTTCAGGGTTAAACGATACTTCACTTTTCACAAAATTCATTGACAGAATGGATAGTGAGTTTTTTTTACGACTAAAGTGGTCTTCAATGAAATCGAAAAAAAAGTTTCTCTTAAGTGATTTTAAGGTTTTTAGTATTTCTTTCGGCGTTATGGTTAATGAGTTTAATACACCAATACCGCGATCGTTAAGGGAGGAATTTCTATTTACATGTAAGCTGCTAAAGGAGCTTGCGAAATATGAATTAAACTCTTCTGCTATATTTGTTTCATTATCTAAGATTTCGTCGTTTTTTTAGAAAATAAGACTGCGATGTTTTCTGTGACTGTTTACAGGATCGCAACCACTCCCAGGTTTTAGAGGAATTTCCTGTTGGAAAATTGTTCATATTATTGAAAT
>JAQFYR010000156.1:0-15433 GCA_034694985.1 Campodea silvestrii
AATATGCCACTGTAAAAATCACAATATTCTTAGAAATAATTATCAGAACTTACAACAAATTTCCCAACTCATCGACATCACATTCGGCATTCTCCAGAGAAACTCATGAAATATTTTGTCAGTATAATAAATATTATGATTTTAAAGTCCACTATACTTATCTGAGCAATTACACGCGTGAACTTGTCATCAATAAAGCAATTAATAAATGATACTCTGATGAGAGACTTCTTTGTATCGTAATCCTTTCAAGCTCAATTTTAATCCCTTTAAACCTTAAAGAAACAAGACTTCAGACGGTTTTTTAGATATATTCCAACTTATACTTGCCGACTCAAGTTACAAGACTTTCAGTGATTTGTCGTTCGCGAAATACGGAAGGTTTCTTTAAGACTTTAATAAAGTTTGTGTACTGTGAATAGTTTATTCCTATCAGCAGCGAGGCGCTATAGTACTACGGATTTGATTACGCAAGATATAAATAACGTTGTGGATTGAATAATTGCATTGACCTTAGATATACGCGATTATACAATAATAAAAGAAAACGCCTTTTGTAAGCACATAATTACATAAATATTACTGGCATTGAATGTATCTTATAAGTACGATGATAGGATAGCCTAAAATACATCGGTATTGGAAAATTGTTCTGTTTTCTATCGATTGTAAATTTGATATGCGTGCATTATACAAAAAGGTTTATCATTCATAAATTATCGTGGCTAAACATCCTCTTATTGTTTATACTTTGTATAACAGTATTTGATTCTACTCTTAATGCTACAATTGAAATAAAATTACATTGTTCTTTCCACGTTGTGATGTTTAATATTCTATGTTTTAATATTAAGATGAAATTTTTCTTCATCATTATCCGATCAACCAGTATATATGAATTATCTTGCTTTAGAAATGCGACAATAATTAGTATTGAATTTACATTATCTTAAATAATAAGACCTAGAAGTTATAACATAATCAATAATTCCTTCTCAAATGGTCACATAAGAATGGAAGCATTGACAAAAACTAAATCGTGTTTTATATAGTGCATTGCCTTTTCTATGATGTCAAGATTACAAGTTACAACACTCGATTCTAATTTTGGGAGAAGAGTGCG
This sequence comes from Campodea silvestrii, assembly GCA_034694985.1. Lineage (NCBI taxonomy): Eukaryota > Metazoa > Arthropoda > Diplura > Rhabdura > Campodeidae > Campodea > Campodea silvestrii. Next base: position 1,124 of record JAQFYR010000156.1, read on the forward strand.
GAGTACCAGTAATGAGCATTCAAAATTACAAGCTTTGATGCGAGATTTGAAGTGTCCTGACGTAACAAACAATATTCAAGATACTTGGATGTTATGCTTTGGAAAGTGGAAACAAATGAGCAGATCCTAGTTTCGAATTTCAAAAAAGGTTTAGAAGACTAATTCTGAATCTACAAACCTTTGTGCAACACTGTATTCAAATTATTTGTAAACCTTTTCGTAAGTTCACAACTTTATTATATTCGCTTATCTAAGAAAGCAATTAACTTGCTATCACGAAATCTGTTGAAAATTTCACGAATGTCCAGCAATAGGCAAACGAGTATTGCTCTATTTTCCCTTTTTGACTCTGATTCAGGCGATTACCGATGCACTATAAAGATATAACACTTGATTTACACTTACCCCAAAGCAAGTTATTTTCCCGAATTCTTGCGAAATAAATTCCGTAATTAGATTTAATAGCAGTAACGTTCACCTGCCGCTCTTGCCCATCTCTGACAGCAGTTATTACCCAGTGATGGACAGAAATAATCAGAGTTGGGCACGTTTCTCGTGATGAAAGGCGCTATAATTAGATTGGTTTATTTTTAGGTGAAATAAAAGGCAAGCGCTACCAGCAGGACTAATTAAACGTTATATACCTTTTATTCTACTTAATTGCATTTGCCGAATGTGCTCTTTTTTGATAGTGATTAGAACATATGTTTTGTTTCATTAAAAAGCATGATTAGATGTTGAAATGAGGTTTAATGTGTATGAGACAATGATAATCTGACGAGAATATGATCATAAATTAAGTGTAATTGTGAGGTTGGTTTTTTAAAAGTTGGTGTCTTGGAGGTGTTTATTATAAACAAAAACGAACGACAAAGGTAACACTTTCAAAACGTTACAAATAAAAATTGCCGTGCAGCAGCTATAGCTTGTTTTAATATTGAAGAAAGTGATTTTCCAATGAAACGTAATTATATCAATATGGTATTTCGAATGCCATTCCTTTCGAAATAACATTTCGTTTCTTTGTTATTTCACTGTACTGTGACGTTTTCCATGTATAATAGGAAATTGATGTATATCTTGAATATCGTATTTAAAATTCTGCATTCATTTTTTTTTAAATTGCGCTGCTAGTTTCGCTTATAAAATTTGCAATATTTTGCGGTACGTAGTCAATTGGGAATGGAAAACACAACAAATACTAAAACTGCAATATTGAACAGTGAAACGAAGTAATTTTTAGTGATTTAAATACTTTCGTCTATTCTTTCAAAACAAAAATAGCAGATTGAAATAATATGAACAGTGGCGCTGCAGTATTTGAACGAATGACGTTGGAATAATAGATAAGCAAACGTATAATTTAACTTATCAGTTTGCCACCGGAATTAATATATTTTAAATTTGAAAGTAATTGCTTGTGTGCCAATAAAAGTTTCTAAATTACTAAACAAAATATAGAATTATTTTCTATTCGTATAATAGTTAAATATTATAAATCTATCCGTATAGAAGAGAATTTTTCTAATTAATCAATTGAAGTTTAATTCTCAGGTTATTTTTGAAACCTCCATGTAGTATGGTTTTAGAAAGTTCAATACTTGTTATTCAGAAACAAAAGTCATTTATGCAGACTCTTTTTGTGTTCAGTTCTAATACTAAAACATTGACATTAGCGTAGATAACCGAATAATATAATACAGAATGCATTAAAAAATATTTTGCATCTCGCTCTGTTGGTTTCCACTATTGAAACAGTCATGAACAAAAAAAACTTAAATTTTATGGCAGGCTTCAGTGAAAAAGAGTTATTTAACAAAACTGATTATCAATCATCACATACATTTTACATAATTTCGTCGATGTGACACCTTCAATACAATTGATTACATATACGTACTGTATATTTCGTAACTAAATAACAGTATAATAATTTTATAGTCCGCAAGAAATTTTCATAGTTGTGGTGTAGATAGCATAGCCTATATTACAATTTACAATCATACCTTCTTTTAACTTTTAAAGGTTCTTCATAAAAATTAGCATTTGGTCAATTTTAAAGTATTATAGGGAATGTTAGTAAGTTACATATAAAAAAAATATCACAAGTGATCGTTCTCAAAGAAGGACATGCTCGTCCATAAACGAAGGAAGTCATATACACCTGCTTGTAAGCATACTGGCTTTCAAATACCGTGACTACAATGTAATATACTTAAACAAATTCACGGTTGTTCAGTCACTTTGAAATTGTAAACTACTACTCAGTACTCATCTATACATAAAACTATAAAAGTACCAATGCCGTGCAAACTTCTACGTTACTGGATCTATTGTGTTCCTTCCTTATAACAATATTATTTTATGTTGTGACCAGATTGTATAACCGCGTATTTGTACTCACATTTCGATTCTGGAGCCTTGAAAAAAAATCTCCTTCCAGCAGCCTGCGATACAGCCAGCGCCATTAATCCTGTTTTCATTACACTGCCTATGACTATTTCTGAAGCAGCAGGGCAATCTCCTAGCTTTGTCCCAAACGACGAAAAAGATCTCTTAAAAAGGAACATGAAGCAATAACAGGGCAGTCATGAAGAAAACAAAGGAATTTACGCAGGAAACATTTGACGGCAGTAGTCAGAACGATACCAAAGAGAATTGGACGTTTCCCCATTTTATCAGTACTATCATACCTTATCTGTGATGGGCACAACCGGACACAATTGCGTTGTTTTACCATGAACATTGTCCAGTTGGTTCTAGGAACTAATTTATATGTTCTCTAATATCCTTTTCGTTTTTTGTCAGTATCTACTTGGGGCCGTAACAGTTTCAAAAGTGTTTCGGTGAGCAACATTTCTGAGTTGTTACTGCTGTTTTAGTAACGAATCAAAGAAATTAGTAATTAGCAGTGAGGGGGTGGTTTGTAGTATTTCAACCTCTCCCGAAATATTTTTTTCTCGAAAATCGCATCAAAATGGCATATTTTGCAATACAAAATGTAAAAATTTCGCTCTCCTTTGCTCCACTAACTTCCTCGATTTTGTCTGAAAAACTCCTCCAAAAGCATTTCCAGCTGCGCCCCTGATAATTGGAAACGCGTTTGTCACAGTTTCGAAACCGTTTTCATTTGACGATTTGGACATGACTTTGGATTCTGAATGTTGCAGCTTGTCGCATAGAATAATTATTATATGAAAGTGAGATAGTGCATTTACAAAATATAAAGAAATTGATGAAATAGTGGTATCTTGAACACATCTTTAGCTTACATAGAAAATTGCTCTTAGAATACTGTTTTAATTGACACCTTATATTTATATTGATGTCGAGATTCTTTGTATATATTAGCCAAAACGCGGTAATTTTTACATCTGTACTTCACAAGACGCCGTGAAGTCCAGATGTAGCTTATTCCCAGAGTATCTTTTCTAATACCAAAGAAGTAAAGTAAATATTCAAATATACAGTATGAAGAACACTGTTACATTAATGTTAAAATGAATAATGAAGCAACATATTCGAAGTTTTTGAAACAGATCACCTCTTTCACATTTTGAAGCATGGAGACTGGAGAGAGTTTGTATGCAGGCAGTTGTGTACCGTGAAGGCCACTTTTCTTATAACATTTCTGCCATCGATTTTCGATTTAGTTAACTTTTAATAATCGAATCCATTGTTCCATTTTATTTAAAATTACATACTCCAAGAAGCAAGATCGTGACTGTGTAGTATCAATAACATTTTAGTTTATGACGCATTTTCCGGTTTTCAAGATTTCCAAGTCGGTTGTTAAAAGGCAGTAGCTTCTTTGGAAGTTAGCGATATATTTTCACTTTCATGTAAATACTATTATTGTAGAGCCCTAGCCTCTAATAATATTGAAACTTTACATAACCACTGCATTAAAAAATTGTCAATCCGTCGTCATAAAAACCATAATAATGTGGGTTAGCATAGTTTATACGCTATATTGAAAATGTCCATATTGGTGTGATCTGGGAAGCCTACAAATTGTCGGCATTCATCACAGTATAATTTGAGAGATTTTGTTCCCAGCATGTTGGATACGATACGATCTAATGAGGAAAATCTCTCTTAAAAATCATGTGTATCTGTTGCTTCTGTATAGGAAAATATTCCCCCTAAATAAATATAAGATTCAAAAACATGTCAGTGTACCATTTTCAAACTAAGGACGGAAGCGAGACGAGATTTGGGTTAGTCTAATCTCGTGTTGAATTCTGGGACTCGACTCGAGAAGTATCGACTCATAGAAACGAGTTTTAAAACCAAGAAGTAAACCGTAAAAATGTTTGGAAAACGAGTTTAGATGAACTCAGCTACAATAATATATTGGTGAAATACTCAAGGATTACAAAATGTAATGACGATCTCAACGTTTCAAATCTGTCTAGAATTAACAAATCGTCTCGTCCTGATCGAAATTTTACGAACTCTCTCGACATTTGAGGCGAAACTCGAGATAAGTCTATTCCTTTGAAATCATACACAAAATATAATCTGAAATATCACACATATCTTGATCTCATTAACACTCAACACACCATCTCGACCATATATTTTCTATTACAATTCAACCTATAATGAAATTAATCTCGAAAAGCATATTTCTTCCAAATCCAATATCTTCCATATACTTTTGGTGAATTGTGCCCGATTCATTCCTTCTTATCTTACCCCCCCTCTCCCTTTTTTCCTCCTTCTTACTTGGATTAAAAGAATACGGTGAATAGAAGAAGAATCTGAAGACGAGGGAGAATGTGATAACGATGTATCGGTTTTTCATTATGCGCATGCGTTAATTCTTTTTTTCCTCTTCTCTTCTTTCTTCGTATATTCACCACGTTTAGCCACTGATGAAAAAATTATCCTACAGAAAAAGTTCCTTTTCAGAAATGAAGAATATACATAGGAAACTTTAAAGGAATGGTTCTTTTTAATTTTCGTTGAAAGGATTTGCTGTTTTACATGGGTTTACAGTGATCATACTGAAAACCTTCTATAGGTGTTTTTGTTTTTAAAGTATATGAAGTAATTCAGTAAAGGTTACAGATTTATTGTACTTTAAGTTGTTTTAAAATACATGGGAACATTTTTTATGTTGTTGTTTCATTTCAACATTCACACAATTTCTTTAACTTGCCCACAAAAAATTCCAATTTCTGACCAATCCTTGCCGAAAAAAATGCTATCAAATATCGTGGTCACGTGATACTGAAGCAAACCCTAGGTATATGCAACCCGCACAGCTGTGACGTACTAGTTTTGTTAAATGGGCCGTACCCTTGAATATCTACTCACTCTAGAAGTACAACGGCCATTGTTCACCACGTGCATCCTTCAACTTAGTTGAGCAAAATTTATCTAGGCGGTGTTAGTTGTGCGCACGAACGGCTATACGTGCGCGACAACACCACCTAGGTCAATTTTGCTCAAGCTGGTCTCGTCTTTTGTTCTCCCTACCCACGCGGAGAACAAAGGGCGTTGTACTTCTAGAGTGGTTAGATATTCAAGGGCTGTACGTATTCAAGCTACTGCTTGCTCTTTACAAAGTTCTGACGTCACATCGTAGCTGAGTGGCCACGCCCCGTTTTTCCGCAGCCACGGTATGAAGTATTTATGAATAATCGATTACAGACTTCCTGAGCTTTCTGAAAAAGATAAAATTAACAATTTGTCATGGTGATGGTTTTTATGCAGCATAATCATAATTTTTAGATGGTGTTTATTCAAATCAATGAATTCGTTCCCAATTCCTGTAGCATATTCTCACTAGAACTCTTCAGTGATTTTATACAAACTGATATTCAGTAAGTAAAACAAACTATTTAGCTGCCTTCTCTGTAATAATATTTATTGTTCTTGACCAGTTTCGCCTTCATAAAGGCATCATCAAACCAATTCTGTCACAACCAACAATAATAAAAGTAAATTAGTCAATAATAAATAATAAAATTATAAATTTTTATAACACAGTTATATCATTTCTAATTTCAACCAATTTGCTGGAAAGGGTTATATTCGGTGAGGGTTATTTTCTAATAATAAATGAAAATTTAATTCTCCTTTCGTGTTGTACTTTGTGTATTTAACGAAATAAAGCTATAATATGATTCTGAAGGTTTAAGTTTTCTTTAAAATGCATGATGTATACATTTCATTGAACTAAATTAAAGTTTCTGTTGACAAAGGGTATATACGTATCTTTGAAAAAGAAGTAATAAAATAATGATAAAATTAACACTTGGAATCAAACAGCGAATTTAGCATTTATTATTAGAATTTTTCTTACTAGAATAGTATCAAAGAACACAAGAAACTATAACTCTTCCTAATAGTCTATTATCTATAATTCTTTACCTTTCTTTAGAAACTGTGGTATTATTGCTAAAATTGCGGACAATCTTGTATGCATTTTATAATATCATATGCATATGCTATTATAAGCTAACAACCTTCTGTATAAGCAGTCCCTGAAGAATAACGGAGGAGATCTGGTGATTATTATTTTGCTAAACCATTTTGCCACACGAGGTCTACATCAATTCTTTTGCAGCAAATTAAGAATGATCAACGTTTTATTTCCAGCAAATGACAATTTACTTATTCTGCTCCTATACATCTATTTAATCACAGTCGTTGGCTCGTTGCGTATACGTATTAACTATAAATTATTTGTATCTCTGACCTTAAACCAACTGATTACTCCATCTATTTATATAGAAGGTGAGAAAATGCATTAAGAAATGTTAGGAAAATGTCAAACTTGGAAACGGATGAAACAACAACGAAACAGATTGAGAAACAAAACTCTTCAAATATTGTCGATGTTATAGAAGGCAAGAATTGAATGAACGGATTTTCAAAGCAAGTATTATGTGTAGATGTATAGGGAACAAACAGTATATTCAACAATCGGTTTGTTTTCTGGTGTCATAGCCGTTGATGATTGGGTGCTGTGCGCTGTTACATTCAGGTGTACAAGTGAGCCTCTGAAATCCACGCAATCCGCACGCAATCGAGTGATTACATTTGCCCATTTAAATTTCAGACAAGCCGTTCGCTACATTCTGTCCGCAATCCACCCTATTCCAACGCAATCCAACCAAATTCCCTCTAATTCTAACCAGCAAAAACCACTACAATGATTACATTACAACCAAAATCCACGACATTCGGACGAAAATCCTCTACAATCCTGCCTATACTACACATTTTATCACTCTGATTTTCTAATAATTACTATTTTGGACTTTTGGAGTATACATCATGTATGATCAGGACTCAATCAATATCTATGAATGACCATGAGAGTTTTGTTGGTTTGTAAGTTGTTCGAATATTTTAGGCACCTGTTCCTGGTTTATAAGATTGTATGATTAAGTTCCTGATAGTGGATGAAGCAGTAAATGTTTCTTGAAACTCAAGATGAAACTTCACGTATTTCAAAAGAGATAATAAGGAGAGATTCCTTTTCAATCCAGATTCCAGATACCATTTCTCAGGTCTTTTGATGGTTTTATACTTTAATTCAACATGAATGTTCGAAATTGCTTCAAAAACTGTTGATCGAGTTTTCTGCAGCCAACACATAGAGCGACTTCCGAGTATTCCAGTCTTATTCTACATTTACTACTGAATAATAACATGAGGTAAAACATGGTTATAATAGTATGTAACTAAATGTATGGTAGATATTTCACCATTATTAAATGGGTATTTGCAATATGTTCACTGATTATCTTGCACATAGAAAACTTGTGATCATACAGAAGATGGATATTTCTGTGGTAGACTTATTATTTTAGAAAAAGTTTGAACATTCCAAAGTAACTGATAATTTTACCCTATTTAAATGTAAATGTTCTCTTCTACAATTGCTGTCTGATTCAGTTCCTTAAATCTGCTGATCAGAGCCTGATGAGCACATAACACTCGAATAACACAATAAAACCAGTGATACCTTCATTCAAATTCCTTTGTGAATTGAATCTCCAAGCAACAATTACTTCTACTTAAATAAACCTTCTACTTAATTAAACATCAAACGAAAAATATTACACGGCACACTTCTACCCCACCGAACCCTAAAGCGCACATCTCTAATCTTATTCTCATTAGCAAAAGGTTGGTGGGAATTTTACCACTAGGGCTGAATGTGTGTATACGATCTACGTATAGGGAGAACGACTCATACCCTGGGGTTATTGCTCAGGATTAACTACATACAGACCCTGGTGCGGTGAATTATACGTGTGTTATGTTACTTTATGCCTTCCGGGTGTTGTTTGCTTGTATCTAGTTTTTCTGCATTGGTAAATAGTGTTATTGGAAGGAATGTTTGCAAAAATGGCCGTCGGTGCGAATTGTTCTGAGAAACTTTTATGAGTTTTAGGCGGATATGTGGTGTACTGTACTCTAGGGTTATCATTGCTTGGATTTTTACCTGGATTTCGGTGTTAGTGGAGTTCCGGATCAGATTTACCTGCGATGTCTACTCCTCAGGAGCAATCTGGGCACTTGGAATGAAAGTAGAAACGGTTTTCTGCCTTCTAATGTGTATGACACTGAGGAACCGAAGTCATGGATCTGGCAACCCTAGTTTTCCCTATATTTTCAAGAGAATACTGGATATTTTGCCTCTGTTTGAAGTTTTTTTTTGTGTTTTGCATTATTGCATAGCTATAAAGTGGAGCTCAATATTCTACAGAGAATATAATTATTTGAAATAAAGTCTTCCACAGATATTTGCTTTTTGACATTCATGTATTCGTTAGCATCATTATAATTTTGTACCTAACTCAAACTTTACTATATGAGGTCAAGTTTTTGAAATAAGCACAACATGCATTGGCCGAATTCGACGTTCTTTAAAAATAGTATTAAGATGATCTTGTTCTAAAGAGTTTAGACGAGGTGATCACGAACATCTAAAGTTCGATCGTGCTTGCCGTAGGACATCACTTGATTTTCTTCTCATATACATTTGCTGTTTTAATATCAGGCAAATGTGTGAGGTAGGTAATTAAAAAACAAATCAACAGTGGAAACAAAAGTGGAAAATATTAGCTGCATAGAGTTGTAAATTACTCTAAAAAAATGAAAAAATTGACTATTTTTTTTAGTTAACTTATAAGTTTTGAAAACAAAGCAAATAAAGTAAAGTTTTACGTAAGAGTTTTCCAAAGTGGTAACCCTTAACCAGCATTGGAAACGGGGTTTTCGTACTGTAAAAACATTTCAAAGGTGTTTATCAAAATATTGAAAACAATGAGTATTTTTAATTTCAATCTACCATAAGCACATTCTTTTGAAATTTCGATTTTTGCTTACAATCACAAGTATTTCCACAAGAAAAACCGCCTCGTTTTATACTAATGGTGTCGACTATGTACAAAATATAAATATTGAAATTTCGATGAGCGTTGTTCAGTAAATACAAATTAAAACTGTGTCTGCTTTTCAGAATTTTGAAAAATATGTTTTTCGACATAATATTGAATAAATGTCCCGTTCTACAGTTCCGGTTCACCGGAAGAAGTGTTACAAAAGGACTTCTTCCTGTTAACCCTTTCAGGACCATAAGGTTTTTGGAAAATATTTTATGGGGTAATTTGTGTTGTGAACATAGTCAAAATGAGGTAAAAATCTAAAAATATATTTAAAAAAAGTGCAGTTTTGTTAGATCACTGGTTGTCTTAGTATGACTTAGGCCACTTTTTCATATTAAAAAGTGGATAAATGGGAAAAATTCACATTTTTTGTAAAATTCCCTGTTAAATTTCTTGGGATATAATTATGTGTCCGTTGGTCCTCAAAGGGTTGAAAGACGTGTGTGTTCAAATTACTTTACTTCTGAGACGACGGTATTCATATCACTGATCCGGTATATCCCAAGACAATGGGAATCGATCGCGCTTACTGAGCATCAAAGTACACAATATTTCTTCTAGAAATGGGGACAAATCCTGCCAAACAAGTTTCCGACAGTTGGCGACCCTGTTAATGCACCGCATTACTTCGGAATTTCATATAGCTACAGCTAGGGATGTTTTCGCAGCTGCTTGTGTTGTGGATATTTTAAATTTGCATTACAAAGAGTGTACGGAGGTTTTGTACATTAAAAAGTAACAGTGGAAGGCTTATGAATTATCAACACGCCTGCGTTTTTATAGAGTTCATATGTTGGCTGCTTTGTCAGTGGAATAAAAGGTCTCCCCTGTGTAACTTAATGGTTAATAAAAATCGGTGGATATTTGGGGACAGAACTAACAGAATAGAGGTCTGTCTTATCATATTACTGCAGTGCTACACTCTGACTTATATTGTATTGTTTCACATAAGATGTGAATTACGCATGGTTTATAGGTATGAAAGTAAGGCAAGGTTTTATAAGACTCGATATATTTAAAATCGAATGAGTTTTTCTCAAGTCAACAATCATGTAATTTACATGTCGAGATTAATGATATTGTTAATTTTCAACTTGGGTTATTTTATCGATGCGTTACCGATATGATGGAATGAGGGTGTCTGTTAACTTGGAAAACACGAAAAAGCTGGAATACTCTGGGAATCTAGTGTATGTATATCAGAAAAATCAGGGAATAGTCAGGAAAACATTTTAAATTAGTATAATACCATGAAAAAAATTATTATGACAAAAGTTTATTACTGCTTCGTGAAAAAATCATTGGAAAAGTTCAATTGTGCTTTTAAGAACATAAATAACATACACAAGCTCACAAAAAAGAGAAAAAATATCGAGACTTCCACCATTTGGACATTAAATTAATTGACCTTTTGACCATACTTACAAATTTATCATCGGAAACTCATGCAATATTTTTTGTAGTGTGCAGTGAAATTTCCATTTTGCATTTATAATCCGAAATTAAAATAATTACAAAGAACAAAGCTATCAGATTCGAGAAACCTGGAAAACTCAGGAAATCTCAGTGACTTAGCTCCAACAAATTCTGTTTCTTTAATTTTTTTTTTTTTGTCAGAGAAACTATTAATCATTCGATTTAGGGAATTTCCCATTGTAGATACAAACACTGAGATTTTCTCAGGAAATACGTCTCCGATGCTGGTACTAAATGTGTCTTTGTTAATAATCTTTTAAACGGAAAAACTTCATATGATTGTTGAAATCGTAAAAAAAATAATGATAAATGCTCAGAATTGTTTTATAATATAGTTTTTATATACATGTAAAAAAGAAGGAAAAAAAAAACGTTAAGTAAACGCACATCAATGATATGCATGCCTAATATCAAATCCAGATTTGTAATGTTTAAACAAACGGAAGTAAAATATGATTTTTCATTAACTATGAAATATGCTTTTCTTTTATGTACAAATACTAACTGTATACATTTGTAATAACACACATAAATTAGACTTGGCAGGTTTCGTCTCATTAGTGCCCTTGAAAGCAAATAACGGTCGTTGAAATTTTCAATAATAGACCTGCAGGCAAATCGTGCTTTTATCTGTAACCAATTGATATAATTATTTATGAAAAAGAAGCAGATGTTCTTTTATTACTGACAGTGATAAATATTTACATTTAATAAAGAACTGACAGGTGAAAATTAATTTCAACTCTTCGTGAAGCTAATATTCAGAAAAGAAAAATAATTGATTTGTTTAATTATAGAATTTCATGGTCAGCAGCAAGTAAATTTGATATTTTACAGGGAAATGATGCAGTAGTAGTCCATAATTATGGTAAAATGTAATAGATATAATTATGACTAGAACTTTACAGATTGCCCCATTATTTGCAAAATTAATAGAGGAATATTACTCTCAAATGTTTTAATTCATATATGTTTACAGTTATTGGAAGAATTTTCGGAAAATACAGAAATGTTTATTGACAATTTTCATTTTTAAAAAGCCAGTGGCTCCAATTTTTTCTTGGCACGGCAGAGTCCATAATTATGCAGTACTGTGTTGCCAATGATATAACTACAACTATTTCATTCTTTAAACTTATATTATGCTTATAAGCTTACATGTATAAAAGAAAAACTCCGGAAAAAATTCTCATCCAACCATTATAATTATACAGCAGTAATAGTTTAAAATAATATAATTAAGCGGACACTCAATCCTATTGTAAATTAAATCAATAATAGTTCTGTAATATTTATACAGAATCTACAGCAAGTTGACAACAAATTCGCATTTTGAAAAGATGGGTTGTTCGATAATCTGACCAGCTGTAGTGTGACGGGGAAAAATAAAAAAAAGTAAATAATTTATATATACATTTGCATACGTAAACCAACTGCACTTTCAGAATAGTCAACATTTCCGTATGAACTATGGTTTGCTCAATGAAATACAAGAATATACCCTGCAGTCCACACCGCCCAACTCATGACTCATACAACTTAATAACTTCCTAATGATGGGCGCCACCAGAATTTGTACTAGTGGAGCCAACATTTTTCTAATAAAATCTGATGACCGGCGAATTAGTGAGATTGTTCTTTGAGAGTTCGGACTTACACACTAACGATTGAAGATGGAAATTGAAATTTACAAAAAGTGACATACCGTAACTATGAAATTTGTTAGGTTATCTGAAACTGTCACCAAATTTCTTTGCCATTTATTAGAAAAATAACCTCACGTTCATACGTATATTTAACGTTACTGTTTTAATTATATCATTACTCCTGGTTAATAAAACAAATCTTTGTATTTGAAAGCATTGTAATGATATTGGGAATATTTACGAATATTGACTTAGAAGACTTCTAATTTTTCCTGCTATCAACTTGTTCAAGAAGCTTTAAATTCATCATTGACAAATCATAACTTCCAGCTTAAAGTATAGCATTATTTTGCATTTTTAACAAATGAAGTACACAATAGCTTCGGCAAGATTAAAATATACTGACGGACATTAACACCGCTTAAAATATGGTCCTATAATATCGTGTACAAACGCTCGACAAGTACACAGATTTCGTATATACGAATTTGGATAGACAACTAAATTACACGCAGATGAAAAAAAGAAAAGAAATCGGGAAGCGGGTTGTTTTACCCCTGTACCCACTTGCTTCTCCACCCTCCTCCACCCCTACCCAATATTACTTCAATGATTGGTATGTGAACTATTCCTTATTTTTCATTTTTTTTTCAACTAGAAGAGAACGAAGGCGGCATCCTTGTACAATTTATCTCCGTAGGGTTTATTTTCGCTCCGAGTTGAAAATCACTCTGAGTAGAAAATTAGAACAATAAGAAAAGGATAAATGGATGAAACACGTGTGTGGTAGCGTGCATATTCGACCGGATGCAGGACTAATCCATCTCTATTTGACGGTGCCCTTTGCGCGGTCTTTTAGCACTTTTGGCAGTCGGGGAAGGGGCTACTCGCTACAAGACATAAATCACTTTGGTTGCAAACATGGATATGTAGATTAGTGTTGTTAAACTTGTTACTGTGGTTGATAGTGGAATGGTCTTCTATTTAATTAAGGATCAGTTTTAGAATTGGGACGAGAATATTTAGTTGTGCTGGATACCAACATGTAAAAATTGTAATAAGTGCGCTAGTCTATGAAAGTAATTGTGGGTTTATAACATTATAGTTCTAAAACCATTTTAAACTTAGTTGTATTGAATATAAATATAGGATTTCGTATTATATTTAAGAACAATATTAAAATCTCCAGACTTTGTCTATTTTTGTAAATAAACTTACTTAAATTCAATTCTATTTTCCAAACTGGTGCTGTTTATTTGACTTTTTATGGTTAATTTAACTGTAATATGAAAATGCTCAGTTAAATAACTTCATATTTTCGATTTCTGATTCCTATTTTAGCCAACAGTATACGCCTTCTTGCTCCTCTATCATTCTTGCGGAACTTATATTGTTGAATATACTAATGAGATTTCATCCTATTATGCTGATGTTTGTGTACGATTTATCACGAAGTCATTTAAGAATGTTTTAGATATTGTGTGATCGATTCTCAGTTTCTCACAGATACTTCTGAATATCAGGGCCTTAGAATGATGTCTCATGTATAATTCATCACATCCCGGAACCCGGGTAGTCAACTTTAGAAGAAAAATCTTACCAAATTACACATAATTCGGTAAAACAGATCTGTCACAGTTAAAAATAAACTCCCAAATTAGGGTGAAAAATGGCCCAAACAGCCTGACCCACAGATGGGACGTTTTTCGTTCCAAAACGAGATTTGAATAATGGGAACATGTAATGTTCTGTTTTGGGTGTTCACTTTGATC
>JAQFYR010000157.1:0-15428 GCA_034694985.1 Campodea silvestrii
TCCTCTAATATTCAGTACAATATTTACATATAATATAATTACCTTATGGGTGGTTTACCCAGTTTAAAAAGTAATAAAAGACAAAAGAATAGTCAGAAAACGCAAATAAAAGTCACTAAAATAAAAACGAGATAAAGATATCAACTATCAACATACACAAAAAATTGCAATCATAAAATACGCCACTGGAAATTCGATGATTCGGTGATCTGTTTCAATGAACCAAGCATTTCAATGCCGAAATTTGAAAACCTCTGGGAGTCTGACGAATTCCTTGAAATTTAATAGAAAGCAAATTTTAAAGCAATGAGAGATTACAAAGCAGAGATTCTTACTCCTTATTACTGTTGAAATCAAGAATGAACAATTGTTTTTAAAATTAAAATGCTAAATTTTTTCGAATAATTGTTAGTTGAGTGACAAATTAAATTCCCGATGTCAATTCGTATAAATTATGTTATCTAGTGAACAATGAAGGTGTTCAGTATTCTGTGACTAGAACGCATTTTAGTACATCTTTGGCTAATTATACGACGGTTGATGTATAACGGACATAAGAAAAAATTGTATTCGTTATCTCGTAATACAATTCTGATTTGATTAGATTTTTTTAAGTTACAGTATTAGCAGAAAAAAAGTTTTTACAAGAACGTACATTTTTTCCGTTAACTTTGTTGTGTTTTTCTCCTTTTTTTTTATTTTTATTTATTATTATTTTTTTTTACTTTGGGGAGGCACTGCCCTTTTTCGTGAACATTGGGGGGGGGCAGCTGCCCCCCTCAATTTCCGCCACTGGTTTTTAGTAAAATAAAAAGAAACTCTATTTTAAAGGGATTATTAGGAATCTTTTGACAAATTTTCTCAATTTTTCCCCTCCCTTTCATTAGTATTTCTTCCGGATCGAATAGGGTAGGGTGGGGGCCGCAGCGCCCTCGATCTGCGCCTGAAATACGCCGGCGGACTTGCAAATTATGTATTCAGGGATTTTTATCGATGCCGAAAAAACAGTCTACTGATTTACAAAATTAATAATTTTTTCACATTTTATCGATCTGCCCACGAAAAAAGTAGGAACATTACATTACAACCATTTTTTTTTATATAAAATTGAGCGCCATGAACGGTTCCATTCAATGCATAAAATAATAAATAATCTTCATAACATAATTTTATTATTTTATTTTCGCTTTAAAAAGTATCCTGAACGTTCCGCAACCCTTTCGACATCGTATCGACGGTATCGTTAGTATCGTCCTAGATCCTAGATCCTACAAAGTGAAAACGAAGATGTTTGTCGCTTTGTGGAATTACTTTTATTTTTATTTCCGACCTCTTGTAAAATGGTTTCTGAGGAAAACAACAAAGCTGTGTGAATTACAGAGAATATGTTATGGTGAACCTGCAGGAGCTAGAAGGTCCAAATCAGCTGGTAAGTTCAATGTTTAAGACGGATCGATACTATCGATGGGATTGAGTGGGAGAAATGAATGGGAATAAAATTTAGGATTTGCCCAACCTAGCCTAAGCCTACATTTGCTCTTTTGTCACTTTTAAAACGTAGCCTGCATGGCAATGCCGATCTCATAAAGCTGTGCCAAGGATAATTCTGTTGCGAGCTATTAACAAACATAGCCTAGTTCGCTTGCAAACTTCATGTACTCCCTATGCCCCCTTCGTGGATATCTATAGGATCGTGCATTCACGAACTATAGATTTCCACGAAGTGGGCTATAGGAGAGCATGAAGTTTGCAAGCGAACTAAACGTAGCCTAGCATGGGAGTCCACAGAAAAATGTGCAAGGGGGGCAAAAACATATAAGTACCAAGTCGACGGCGAAAAAATGTTGCATTTTTAATAGGAAAAAGTTGTTTTTAAGCGATTTTTGCCAAAAAAAAAAGATAACAGGGTGCTAGGCTACGTAAAAGTATTAAAGTAATAGCCCGAGCGGAGCGACAGCAAAAAAAATTTCATTTCTTTTGATAAAAAGTGTAGTTTTTAAGGGGTTTTTAACTTTAGACTCTATTAGACAGGGACACGAATGCGCAATCCGACTTTTCTACTTCGTTCTGCTCAACTAGGAAAAGTCCTGGTTGAGAGCAGTGCCCTAGGCTACGAGAGATCGTAGAGAGAAACGCACTGACTTTTGGAGGGGTGGGGTTGGTAGGGGGAGGGGGGTTTGAAGGGGAATGAGCAAAACCATTGAGAAAAGATATTTTGTATCTTACGAGGAAAGATTGATACGTTGCGATATGTGTTTGAGAAGTTTCTTTCGCTCTACTTTTATAATGCGTGAGTCGGCGTGAGTTGTTTTTAGAAATTTCTTTCTTTGGTTTTAAGATTTTTTAGTTGATCACCAACGAAAATAATTATCAATAACATTTAAAAATTAATAAATACGCCCCTGTTTTTTGTTAATTTGAAAGAAATATTTTGAAGTATTTTATTACTATTTTCAGACGACTAATTTAGTTGTTTGGATTTAAAAACACGATGCATTTCATGAAATAAACTAAGTAAAACTAGCCTACATTAAAATCGAGCCTACATTAAAATTTTATCTGTGTTCTTTTTCGTGTTATTGAAAATATATCTTATAAATTTTATCGAAGTTTAGAATGTTGTCTATTATAGGATTATAAAAGGCAAACGTTGCGATTTGGTTTGTTGTAAATGTTACTATTTGGGAGGTAGAGTTTTTTTTTATCTCGTAAAATATATTCCTAATGCATAAAATGAATAATTCACGTCTTTGTAAAGTAACCAAATAGTTACTACAAAACCGGCAGTTTTTAATGATTTTTCATTGAGATTTTTTTGCCAAGTTTTTAATGATTTTCCTTGAACGTTTTTTTAATGTTTCTGTAAAAGGTGCATTCTCACAAATAAACTTTAAGTCAAATTATGATGCTTCATTCATCAGTGTAGCCTACCTTACTTTTACTTAGAATTTAATTGCGTAGTTGGCCCGCATGCAATAGAAGTACAAAAAGAAGAAAATACTCGAGAAAATATAACCGGAGCGAAGTAAGGGCAATTTTTTTTATCCCGAAATAGGGCATATATAGTTTTAAAAAAATGTATACGGTTATATTTCTCTTTCTTCCTTTTTCATCTATTTTTTTAATTTCAGGACTGAGGGGAGAAATAATTTATATGATTTCCCTCATTTCTCGGGGATACTTTTTTGTCTTATTTTACATACAAAATTGTAATTCAAAAGCCCCAGCGAAGCGAGGGCGATAGTTTATTTAGCACGATTCAAAAGTTCTTAATAATACTTCCTTGGTATTTATTTTATTTATGCATTTTAGCGCAATTTGTTACTGACTTACTGTTGCATATATATTTATTTCTCGTTTGCACAAAGTGCGTCCCAGAGAAGTTTATTCGGGACAGGGGACACATATTATACCTCTCAAATCGGGACTGCCCTGTGTTTGTGTTGGATACGAGTGCATTACCTAATTAACTGTTGAATTATAAAGTACCGTTGAATTATGCCTACCGTATTGGTTTATTTCATAATTTAGTTGAAATCAAAATAGCCCCGAAAAAAAAAACGTTGGGTTTTCAGTTGTTTTGGATTTCAGGAAATTACATGAAAAATACTACCGCATCAGATTACGATGAAAGTGTGAAACTGTTTCTCTTATATTGATGCTTTTAACTCCATAATCTGGCGAAGACAAAATAACCAAATTCGTCCGCGACAGGTCAAAATGACGCGGCACCAAGTGCATCCGTTTTTCACAAATTCATATTTCATATGTTTAAAGAAGAAATCCCTGGCGGTTTAGGCAGATTCTTTCTGATTGTAATAGAGAATTATTATAGAACATAATATTATAACATTGTTGTAATATAGCAGAAAACAAACTTCAGGTATGAGCCTATGCTATAACATTTTTGATGCAAATTTTAATAAAGGGTATATTGGTGATGCCATCAGTATATATCATTCAAATTAGGCCCGGGCCTGAGGGATTATAAAGGAAGGATTGACGGGAAGGACAAAGACTGGACAATATATATTGCACTAGCGAATCGATGGCGAAAAGTTTCACATTTTTGGTAGAAAATACTCTGTTTCAATGCGATTTTAAAGACATCTGGCCGGTTTTCACAACATTTTTCCCCTTTCCCTGTATAATAATTGTTTTAGAGGTAATATCAACCCACAGACTCCCCTCCCCAACGGTTGAAATGGTACCGTAAAGTTCCTTAATTTGATCATACAGACATAAATGAATGGGATTAGGAAATGTAGAGAACAGAGGATATTGCCCGACTGTAACGTGTACGGAAATGTTTAGATTTCTAAGTGTAAAATATGCCGTTTTAATCCAATTTTTTCAAGATGTAGGCTATTCTGAAAAGTTCCCATTTCAATTTCGAACATCGTTTTGTTCCTCATATTTCGGCGATAGGTAGTGAGAGCGGTCCCAGTCTTATTGGATCCCAGTCTTTATATTACATAAATCAATCACTTAAATATCCATAATTTTTCATAAATACTTTTCGGGAGTTAAAGAAAATTGAGAACCGCTGAAGTCAGCGGAGTGATATTGAAATAATTGTTCCAAATGGAATAATTTTTTGGAAGGACAGGTCAGTTGTTCTCCCATCTAAACACATCGCGTGCTTTAAAGAGGTGCATCTAAAGCTATATATAGCCGCGCATCACCTCGGATCGGATCTTAACGGAATTTTCATTAACATGGAGTTGAATGGAAAAAATTCGTTCCGATCCGATCCGACGTGGTGTGCGGTCTTTCACCCATAAGAATGCATACAATGTTTTATTCGTTTCCGTTCCGATCCGACGTAGTAGGTGAGAAGCTTAATGCAGTCTAATTTAAACAACCATTCTTTCCAGTAAAAAAGCGTCTCACCTACTACGTCGGATGGGATCGGATCAGAACGGAAACGAACAAAAAATATAAGCACTAATATAGGTGAAAGACCTCACATCACGTCGGATCGGATCGGACCGGAATTTTTTCATTTAACTTCATGTAAAAGAAAATTCCGCTCTGATCCGATCCGTTCCGACGCCAGTATTATAGTATGCGGTTAGCTTAAATAGTTAAATATGTTGTCGGAATTTCGAAATGATTGATACTGAACCTTAAATAAATCCTCATTTTACAAATACCTCTTTAGTTACAAAAAATCGATTTCGCGAAAATCGCTATTTAAATAAAATAGTCCGACTGCAAAATATTATGTCGTCGGAATTCCTAAAGAAAGTATAAATATTGGTTTATTATCATTAAGCCGTCGTTAAGTTCCCAACGAGTTATAGAGAAAAGAGAATATAGACCTACAATAAATTAGTCGTGATTTTGTTTATCATCTTGTCGGAATTTCAAAATGACTGACATAGTGCTCTAAATAAATCGTTATCCTGTTATTATATTGTCGGAAATGGTTCCTTACATTCTAAAAATTTGCATTTCTGAAAAGAAAAAAAAATCTTTTTTCCGATTTTCCGACGATGTGGAAAAATTCGTCCGACGGCGGGGCATGCCCCCCCGGTCACCCCGCTGGCGCCACCCCTGGCAACAATGTATTTTTAGGGAATACGTTTTAAAACGGATTTATTTTGTAAACGTTTTTCTAACTGTTTAAATTTTCCGATTGCAATAAAAAAGAAAAAAAAACGATTTGAAAATCTGATTTATAACAAACATCAAATAACACAACAGTATTTCAGGTTATTTATAATTGACAATATAATCCGGCACGTATTTGGAAAACACAAGTTTTTAATCTAAAACTGACAACGTTCCATCTTTAAAATCTTTATTCGAACGTCTATTTCATTAAAAATATCACCCTATGCTGATGCTACATTGTGATAAGAAAGAACATTAAATATTTCTCTCCGCTGTTCAACGAAATAATAAACTTTGGACCCTTGCTTTTTTTTGTTTTTCAGTGGAAGATCGCAAACAAATTTAGTATCATAATTTATTACAGAAAGAGGGATGAAGTAAAAAAAAATGATATCTTGGAAACGAGAGTACCGTATATTTTGAAGTGGGAAGGGTATTATTTGCATTTAATAAATTAATAATTGTTATAAATGGCACATAGGCCTATTACTGTAACAGAGGCACATTATTTTAAAATGTTCACAGCAGTTGCGTATCCAAGGGGGGGGGGAGGTTTGGGGTTACCGGTAACTCCCCCCTTGAGAAATTTTTAAAAGAAAGAATAAGAAGCAAGAGGAAAAAAGTTCTTCTCAAGAAATCCTTGAAAATCGCATGAAAATTTCACATTTTTCTCTAAAAATGTAAAAATTTTCGCCCTCGGTTCGCTCGGGAAATTATTACATACGGTATATATACCTTTCATAATTTTATTAGGTCTTGCTTGCGCTAAAAATATTGCGCTAGAACTGCGTAGTTTCAACTAAAGGAGTAAAAAAGTTACGCTCTCGCTTCGCTCGGAAATTTTTTATATAAGTTATCTAATTTCTTCGTCTATCCCCCCCCGCCCTTTGGAAAATCGTGACAACGCGCCTAGTTCACAGTGCTATTTATGTGTAGCTGTGAAATAGTTTACTTCCGGTCTTATTACAATATTGCTTCAGAGAGGAAATAAAATTACCTCTTGATAAAAGATGTTTCAAGAACATAAACAGTCAAAACAGAGATTGTTATCAGATAAGAATTTGATCTACAGGAAATGTAGATCTTTTCCTTTTTAAAATAGTGTGAGTATAACTATTTTTTTTTATTGTGGTGTAAAATGACACCGGGAGATTGTTTTACTTTTGCTACAAATACGAGAATGATAAAACAAACAAAAAATACATTTTTAAAGGTTTAGGGATTTCAATTTGCTTAAACGACCTTGTAAACGTTTAACCGTTTGAACGGTGTATTCCTTAGTATTTTTTGCGTTTAATGCTAAACATTTTATGCTTCCTATAGTTCAGGGGCGGTTTTAAGGTCGAGGGCCTCAGCGTCAGCCCCCATCAGAGGGCCTCCGCGATATTAATATTACCTAAACCAATGTATGCAATAATAAAATTTTATTATTTTTTGTAATTTCTTTTCTTAAGTTT
The DNA here is from genome assembly GCA_034694985.1 of Campodea silvestrii. NCBI lineage: Eukaryota > Metazoa > Arthropoda > Diplura > Rhabdura > Campodeidae > Campodea > Campodea silvestrii. The sequence goes on from JAQFYR010000157.1 coordinate 7,077, forward strand.
TATTTATTTAAATAAGTAAACTACGAAGATTCGTCAGAATGTTTTACATGCATTATTATACAGTGCATACGGCGATCTTCGAAATCGGAAGGAGGTCCTATATGTTGTTATAATGTAAATTTTACTATTTTGATATGTTTTTGGTATCCTTTTATTATTATTATTATTATTTAAAAAAAATTCTTAAATTGTATTTATTAAAATAAGTAAAATACGATGAGGGGCTCTTTGTCAGAATGTTTTACATGTATGATTATATACTGTGCGTACGGAGGCCTTCAAAATTGGAAGGCCTTATAAGTATGTTGTTAAAATTTAAATCCTTCTGTTTTGATGCGTTTTCGGTTTCCTATTTTTTTAGATTCTTTTTCTTAAATTTTATTTGCTTAAAGGGCCTCGGCGTTGGGCGTTGGCCATCGCTTTCAACGCCCGTTAAACGCGCCCCTGCTATAGTTCCTCCAGTGCTACGAAAACGAAGTTCAATAATAATGATCACTAGTACATCGGATTGTGCCGTGAATGGGAATATACTATACATATATCACAATTATTGTTGTTTTCAATAGGTCTATACTCAGGCGCGGATCTAGGGGGCACCCCCGAGCACCCCCCGTCAAGGAAAAAATAAGAAAGAAAAATGGAAAAAATGAAAAGAAAATCGAATTTTTGTAAAAACACAAAAAAGTAGAGAATTTTCTCTTTGACATCGCCCATTCTTTGGGCTTCGCGCCCCCGCCCTCGTCAGCGGCGACTGGGTGCGCGCCCGACTGTAGATTAAAAATGACTTACCTGTACCTGAAAAACAAAACATGCAGAGAGGGACTGTGCAGAATTATCCAGATAGACCATCCAGATAGATAGACCAATTCTTTTCTTTTTTGGTTATACAAAAGTCCAGGGGGAGCAAGTGCCCCCTTTCCAACGCCCATGGGAAGTTTAGAATCTATGATACCCAAAATCCTTATAAAGATAATCGCATACGGAAAAATAGATTTTTTTTTATTGTCACGCAATTGGGCCATTTTATTATAATTTAAATATTAAATGAAACAAAACTAAGTGACTCTATGAAATGATAACCAATAAAACGATGAAAACAATGTGTAACGTACGTACAATGTAATTATACGGCGGGGTTTTCGTCCCCCCCCCTCTCCCACACACACACATCTTACTGAAAAAAATATCAAAATATTCAAAAATGCGCCTGTATCATTAAATTAAATCGCAAACATAACAATAATAAAATAACAGCAACAATAAAAGCACACTTGTTCTTTAAGCATGCAAGAAATGACAGCAGATAATTGATTTTCAACACAACAATACGAAAGATTGAAACAATACAGAAGATAATATCAGAAAATAATAGTGACTTCCAACTTCCTTGTCAATAGAACACGAAAGTAAAAATTCTAACAAGACAACGGGAGTACTCTTTCTCCGCGATCACTTCCCCCTTTTTTTCCACCCCGCCACCCAACTTCTCAAGGTTGCAAGCGGTGTTCTTCCCGGAAGATGACACACGCTGCTCATCATTGTAGTTCATTACCTTCGCGCTTCTTTTCAAACTGAAATAACGCGAGAAATCACCGTTGATGGCGCCACAGAAAACTTTAAACACAGGCGTGCCAGTCGTTCGTACAGCGCTGCGCGCTGTACGAACGGGTGTCTACCCTAGACCTAGGTTCTATTTTGACATTTGCATGCACATAGGCATCAAGCCAATGACATGCCGAGTGATACCTCCAGTTGTACTAATGGCGACTCGCCCTTGACTGCTTCGACAAATATAAATTGCATCTGGAATAGTGATGGGTATATCGTATCGATACTCTTTCGAAACGATAAACCGATATAATGGTATTTTAACTATCGATATATCGTGTATCGATATCTGTGAAATATCGATATTTTGCTAGTTATTTATTTCAATTATAATGACCTTTATTAATGAAAATATTTGCAAATGGCATACAAATAATATTTTAGCAGCAACAAGTTTTGTAAAATAACTAGAGGCAGTGCAGAAAGATTATGGCATTCAATACTTATAGACATTATCATTGAATTTCTATTCAATTTTATTACTATTTCTTACTGTAGTTCGCCAAGAACTGTCTGTGTAAATTCAAATTTAAAATTAACATTTATGCACTTTCAATACAGTAGATGGCATGAGATTGTTTTACACACTTACTAAACAATGCTATGGATTTGACGATGAGATGACGAAATTTTTCAATCATTTATCGATTGTTCTTAGTAGGAGACTTTTGTGACTTTGTAATTTTGCGTACTGTGCTGTTGAATCCTTGCCTGTGAATATGGAAAATTCACCAAAGAAACGAGAGTAAAGAGACTGTTCGTTCATGCTTCTTTTAAAAAAAAGTCACAAAACAAATAAAGCAAGGTAGTATAGAGGAGGCAGAAAATTGTAGTATTTTACACCTAATAAGAAAAGTTTGGTTTGTGATATAGAAATCTAAAATTATTTCACGGTGCTTATTATTCATTGCATTGCACAGTAAATATCAGATTATCGATATTTTAGCCAATGTATCGATATATCAAATATTGCTTTTTAAATGTATCGATATTTTTAAGCGCTATTACCCATCACTACTCTGGAAATGATGTTATTGTACTGAAAATATTTGTAATGGGCCTATGAACTGATGAACAAATTGGAAAATGGATTATATGAAAACCGAACACAACCACGATACCACTGATACTGCAGTTGCGTCATGTGGATAGTTGTGCGCTGGTTTGCATTTGTCTTGCTACAAAACCGACAAGTTTCACCTTTATCGAACCACCGAGGCTGAATTTGATGAAGGTAAAGTTTGTGGGTTTGTAACATGACAGGCTTGTACATATATAGGTTTACAGTTCGAGATCAACTAGACCTTTATACAACCTAACCTAGACTACCCTTTTCGTAGTACAATGTACCGTAGCCTACTAATTCACAAAAATGCTGCATTTGCGAGCAAAAGGATGGGCCTACCCCTTATACTACTTGCGTGCAGCTCTGTTGTGTCTCATAATACAGTAACCAGCATCGTAGATTCAGCCATGGATATCTCCTATTCTATTTCATACAAATTTTAAATGCAGCGTATTTTTGTTCATATGTATTGGTGAATTTGATTAAGTTCTTCTCAAAAACTTATTCAGTAGTCTGTATGTAAAAAAAAAAACAATTACCGTATTATTGTAATCTACTGCTCAAGATTTCCATATCTGCAAAATATCAAAGTTGTAAGTGTTGTAGTTCCAGTACTTCCAGAGAAATAAAATTTAAAAATGTGTCTGCAAAAATGTATTGAAACACGTGCATTCAAAATTTGTTTGAAATTTATACAGAAATAGAATAGGAGATGTAGGCTATGTTGACTAATAATACTAAATATATTTTGTACATTTCACCACAGCATTGAGTTCACTGAGTGAAATTATGCTAAATACAAACTAGGCCTAGGCTATTCATGTAGGTGTATCCACCTACAGACTTGTATATGTGCTAAGTGTAGAATGGCAGGTCAGGCCAGTTTTTTTTATTATACCATAATAAAATTATTTTAACCTCACCAAAGCCTTCATACTGCTTCAGGTCAGGTTAGTTTAAATTAGTTCAAAATAAATACAAAAACTGTCACTAAACAGTCAAAATATACAAATTATAACCTGATCCAACATTCCACACAAGTGCCTGTAATTGTTTAAAACATAAATAGGCCTATTAGGTATGTTATGTGTGTTTTGCTATTTTATAAATTTGTTTCGCAGGTCACAGTCTCGAAATCAGAAGGAGCTGCGATCTGAATATTTACCTACAATATTCATAACTGCATAATGTCTTTTTAATTATGAATTTTTCATTTAATCATATATTGAAATAGCATCTATATCTTAATTTTCATTTTTCAGTGTGTGTTTGTGATTTCAAAGCAGAGGACATTACTATGATGATACATCAAGAGTCAAGAAAAGGATCAACCTTTCATTATTAACAGATGGAGGAGGGAATATTGTAAGAAATATTCATTCAAATCATATTAAGAGGTGAGATTGAAAACAATTTTAAAGAAGTGTAAATTAGGACTATCTTACATGTAGGATAGCCTATATTAAGTGCGAATTTCCGTTGTACCAGTCGCCTAAATTACGAGTGCAGCGGAGATTCGAATTATAGGATAAATAATTAAATAACAAAACAGCCTTCTCTGTATAACTCTTATTTCTGATTAACCAGTTTCGCCCTCAGGGAGTCGTCAGAAACAAAATATGTAAAAACAAATTACGACGACATCAGCTGTAAAAATAATGATTTCGAGTAAATGTATATTTTTACAGTAGAGTTAAGGATGCCTTTGTAGTCTGGTGGTTTTAAAACACGCTTGTCTAGTAATCTTGAAAGTTTTTACCGGTTAAACAGCAATAAAAGTTGTAGTTAGACTACAGAGAGAACATTTTTATTATTTTATAATTTACAGCACTCTGTACTATACTCTCCTGCATTTCATATTGAAATATAAATAGTTTGGATCATGGTTAAAGAATAATAAGGTGAAGAAACGACTGCGTGAAATCCTGTTCTTTTTTTTACTACGAAATGTTCGCTGTTCAAATACTAATCACCAGGCGACAGTCGAGGGGCTATGAGTGTTTATTTAGTATCCTATGGAAAGAGATCTGTTTATAAATGGGTGTTTTAACTGCTAATTACTTACGTTTTATGTAATAACTCGGTTTTTATGCCATCAGTTTTTATGTAATAACTGCTAATTACTTACGGTTTGAAATAACACTGTAGGACGTTATAGATTATGTGAATCAAAAGGAGGTGTAGGTTTACATCACAATGATAGATATTTAAAGATAAAAATAACTGGTTTAATTATGATTTTCTGTGTCGTACGTATTTCTGTTCAGATCGAATGGTAGGTTATTGACTGGCTATTGATAATATTTATGGTTCATCCGTATTTATTTTGGTGCTAACCAAATTTTATGCAAAGTTGGAAGTTAGTAAAGAGTTTATATAGTCTACACAGCAAACTAGTGTATGGACTACAGATCTCATAGGCGTATCCATAAACTCATTTTTTATTATAACAACACATTGTAATAATACAATAGAAATCATCACATTATTTTTAGCTAATTTAAAATACGGTAGGCCTACTATTTAAAAAAAAAAAAAAAATTCAAATAAAAATGTGATTGTTGTGGGATTCGAAGTTTTGGACCCTTATTATAGACTACATTTTAAATAAATATATTGTAATAATTATAATTTTTGTACAGTTCAAAAATTACGTTAAAACGTATGAAATTATTTGTAGTCAATTAGAAATGATATTGTGAACCAAAAAATAAATTAAGAAAAACATGGTTGTCGTGGTATTCGAACCAGAATTTGTATATAGGCTACTGGAAGAATTACATTTAAAGGTATTATGAAATTTTGTAGTGAATTTGAAATTATAGCCTATTTTGAACCAAAAAATAAATAAAAAAAATGTGGTTGCTACGAGATACGAACCGGTACACTTATTTTAAATATGGAATAAATAATCCTATTTCTATTAGCCTAATAATTATAATTTTTATACAGTCCAGAAATTATGCTCAAATGTGTGAAATTATTTGTAGTCAATTTAAAGTAATATTTTGAACAAAATTTGGAAATAAAAAAAATTAGTTGCTTTGGGAATCGAACCAGGGATCTTTGGATCATGAGATGGCTGGGTTTTTTTTTCAGCCTCTCATTAATTACACCTAAATGAATGTTCCCAACATTATCTTTCTTTCAACACATTAGGTCTAGATGGAAATTAGTATGCTACAATAATGATAATACTAGGCCTACCATATAGGTTTCTTGGGAATTAGCATAGTTGTGAACATTTATAAGTGATAAAAATTATAATAACAACATGTTCTTTAATGCAGAAACTACATTATTTGAAATGATAATAATATAAAATAGAGGTAACGTAAAATATTTTTTTTACATACTGTGCTGTCAGTATATTTATATTTAATAGTACCTATCCATAGATTGATTTCTAGATCACTAGATGTGTTGTTTGTAAATCCCATTTGTATAAAATAGCACACTTTGTATTCTATTATTGCTAAACAAGGCATACAGGTTTCATTATAGTCTGGTAGTCTATCATATATTCCAATAACTTTATACTGTAGGCCTACCTGAAAAAATATATATATACAATACATGGGTTCTTGTAGTACAGTAATATTTGTATTAGCATTTATTTTAATATTTTTAAATTAATTCATATTTAAACTGTACAGTTTATTATATATATGGAAAGTGGTTATCATAATATAAAGAAACACTTCGTTAATTAGAAATAGCAATAATAGATTAATTTTACTTTAATAGTAACATTCAATAGTATCAACACTTTTAAACTTATCCCGTTAATGCAAAAGTAGCCCTGCTAGTTCGAGTACTCCTAGCGGTAGAAATGTGAACTGCGAACATTTCGTAGTTAAAACGCGATTCCTGTGTTTCTTCACCTTATTATTCCTTCACCTTGGTTTGGATACCGAACTTGGTGCCTTTTAAAGTGAACTTTTACACTAAATAAATAGTAATTAACACTTTTTAATGACGATATATAGGCCTATACAGTATACAGGGGGGTCCAGATTTTAAATCAAACCACTCGCAATTTTTCTGCAGATTGTCAATGCATCAAAAAGTAAAATGTACGTTTTCCATGGAACAAATAGGCCTAAATCTACAAAATTAATATTGTAGGCGGATTCTTTTTTGGTGATCTCTGGATGTAAAAAGGTAAAAACGAATTTGATTCATAAATATTATTATCCTACAAAAATAGAAGGGGAATATGAATTCTTACTTCTTACAAATAATAATTTATGAATGAAATTGTGGGTGTCGCTATGTAGCAATGGGGGTTTCAAATCAGATTTACATAAAATTAGTGAATATACCAATTAACCGGTTAATCGGTTATTAAATCGATTAATTGTTTGGAAATCTGTAACCGGTTAATCGTTTTTTTTTATTTTTGAGAAATCACGCTTTTTCATATTTCTTGGTCAATTTTACGATTTCCATAGAAGTATTACACATTGATCGAAAGGTCTTATTGAAACAGCGATTTCAAAAATGTAAAATACTTGATATTATGATGTGTGTGCCAAGAGTTATTTACAAGAACTGAAAAGTATAAGCACGCAGTCAACAACGTTATTTCTCCGACTTTTCATTGTTATAGCAGCAGGGGCGGATCCAGAGGGGGGACGTGGGGGGCAACCGAAAAAAAGTAAGGCCTTTGGCGTTAGCTGTTGCCTTTGACAAAAAAAAGAAAAAGAAAGCAAGAGAGAAAAATAAAAGAAGTAAAAAAAAATAATAATAATAATATCACACGCATTTATTGAAACAGATTAAAAAATAGTACCTTATTGTAGTCAATTTTCGAAAAATTTCTCGCTCACGCCAACCATGGTGGTGCTTCGCTGACGGTCTTCGACTTTTACTTTTTAATGACATCTTTCATAAACACTTTCGCCCCTCCTTTGGGATATTTCTGGATCCGGTCCTGTATAGCGGCTTTTATATTGGACTAAATTGAAGTCTAAACCAATAGGTCGTTTTGGAATCTCACTTTTAAAAAGAACAGCTGACTGACATTATTTGGTCAAATGAAGTTTCTCACTTTTAGCTTTTTGCCGATGTTTATATCCACAATCTGAGAAATAAGATAGAACGAAGTGCATGTTTTCGCCTTTTCGGTAACCTTTTATGTCGATGATATTATGTGCAATCATACTATGTGACATACTCTATTTCACATACCGTTTTTGTCGTCTCTTTCCGTCATTTGATACGGCATATACCAGTTGTTTCTTCTATTTTTGAAAAACATTAATTATTTTGAAGAATGTCGTAAATCTTTGCAATATTTGCAATGCCATGATGTTTGCTTCATCTACATTATACTGTTCATGAGCCATAAACTAATTGGTAAAAGCATTCACTGCTTTAAAGTTCCACATTAAAACACATTGACAGTACAGTTTTACTCTTACTACTGGTAACAAATCAAAGGTTTAGTGGATTTATGTCATAATGTTAATTGAAAATTGCTTCATTGTTTAATTTTATCACTTGCAATTTTAAAAAAATTATAACAATTAACAAGTAAAAGATGATTATTATTACAACCATGTTTTTTTTCCTTAATGTAAGGTTTCTTTGTGTATTTTATTGTTTTTAAATTTCATATCCAATGATACATGTGAGATTCAGTCTGGCTGATGAGACCTAAATGGTCGAAAGGT
>JAQFYR010000158.1:0-15416 GCA_034694985.1 Campodea silvestrii
ATTACTTTTTACCCCAGCTAGGGTTAAAATGGGAGTGGGGGGGGGGGGGTAAATAATTCTTACACGTAGCTAATGGATGATGAATTGAACTAAGATAGCGCTGTGTTCACATGAAATAAATTGCACTTAAATTCTCTTGTGGCTAACATCTACGGTTTTATTATAATTCTATTGAGACATTTTAATTATAACTATTATAAATCTTCACTTTCTCTCGGAAATTGTCGATCACATAATCCTACAGTAGGTTTGATATGTAAAAGTAACACCATTTTCGTTGAAGATTTTCCATTTCAGTTGTAGTAGAGTAAAATTTAAAATAAATATTGCAGTTGGATTTGTACAATCTCTTTAGCGTAGATACAAAAAATGTAGATGTTCAGATTAGAGTGGCACAGAGAAATATAAGCAGATTTTTGGTCTTCTATTTGGTCGTCGTCTTTTAATTTTGACTTATTTTACGATCTTATAAACTAAGGGTCGTTATAGGATGTTAGCCCCTCTTTGGAAAAATTTCAAAGTGGTTTCAATTGAAAAATGACTTCATGTGAACTCAACTTACGTTCATGAAAAAAAAAATTAAATTTCGAGTTGCATTATTGTAGATTAGTGTTGCTGGTAATAGCTAAAGATTTTTTTAAACTGATCATCTATAGACGAAAAAATGTGTGCCTATATCGACATAGACTTTGCTGACTAATTTCTGTGGAATATTTAATTTCAACTCATGTCAAAATAATAATAATAATAAAAAAAGATCCCTGCATAAGGATATAAAATGATTCGTGCATATTTCAGTAAAAATACAAAAGTATCACACGATTAATTTCCCACAAAACCCGGTTTGTAATTTGTAAGTTTAATGTTCAAACCTTGGTACCTACAACAAAATATAATTGAGCATAGTCTTGTTATGCTTTATCCACAGTTGTAACGTAGTAATGTATTCCGCGATTCAAATTTCGAGATTCCAAACTGATCGGAACCACCAATGGAAATATATTCGCACAATGTAGAAAAATTAGTCCTACGTAATTTGCTTTTTTTTCAATACAAGAACGATATTCTCATTATTTCAAGAAAGTAAGCAGTATTAGTCTTCAGTAAAATCAAACCCAATATCTACTCTTCTTAGAGTTCAGTAAAAGCGTATTTGGACAAAAAAGCGAGAGAAAGGAGTGTTGTAAAAACTAGCTAAACGTACAAATTTACTTATTTGAGTGTTAGATTTTGAGTCGAAAATTTAAAAGAAATTTCACAAATTTAAGTATAAATGTACCTAGTATGTATCGTCACCAATTTAACTAACAACAGCATAAATTAGGATCACTTTACTAATTTGGACTACAGAAAAACTTGTCGTCTGCTTCAGTTATCGTAAACGTTCATCATCCCTTCTTTCTGTTCATAAAGAGTGAGTGCTTGTCGTAAGGAGAAGTAGTCTACAAAAAATAATAATTATAATAACAGTTCCTTATTCGAGCGCAATTTCAGGTGGAAAAGTAGTAACAATCGCATAAAGAATTTGCCAATTTCAAAATATTTTGTGACTTTTGTTAAGGGACTGATGATCTTAGCCCTTGATTTCGGTTCACTCAGGTAGCAGTGTAATATAGGTTTATCTTATTTCTACGCCACAGGTTGTGCAAGTATACGTTTGCTATTTGATTAACTCAATAGTATTATGATATTGCTATTTGATTAATTCAATAGTATTATGATCTGTGTAAATTTTCCGGATCGGATCGGTTCGGAACGGAAACGAACAAAAATACCGTATGCATTAACATAGGTAAATAACCGCACATCACGTCGGATCGGATCGGATGTTTTGAACGGCATACTATGATGTTTTGAACGGTATACTGGAATTTCCACTGAGGGCATGCAATAAATCGTAGTAATAAACAAGGATGCACTATATTTCATCTCAAATAAGTATCACTTTAATTTGTCAATTTGTATGCCGATATAAGTCAATTTGTATGCCGATATATTCCACTGTATGTAAACAATTTCCATATCTGTACTCACTTTCATACCGAATTCGTAACTTCATTTAAAAGGTTTCGGGAAATTGAAGAAATTACGACCTAGAAGCGTATTGTAGTATATATTTGGCCTCCGTAGGTTGTGCTGTATTTATGTATAGTCCCAAGTTATTTTAATCTTCAAAAGAAGAAGCTGCAATTTCCCAAAAATATGTTAGAACATACTATATAACGTGCTTTCAAGGTACCAATATATTAATGCAACAAAATAGGTGGCTGACGTCGCCCACCGTGTAATGGTTTATGAATGCATCTGTTCCATAACAAACAAAATGAATTTTATTTTAATATTGATCTGGAATTTGATATGAAAAAAAGAGAAAATAAATAGAAGCAAGAACATGAACAAACAGTGGAATAATACAAAACTTTCAATTACTAAATGAATTCATTGACTAGCAAGGCTAGTTCGACGCAGAGCAGGGAAGTATAGACAAGGATTGTTCTGTTATTAACCGTTTGTTGTCACAAACGATGACAACAAACGGTTAGTAACAGAACAAAGACAAGGATCACATTCTACACAGACCAGATTGAGATTATTTTCGCAGCTGCGGTACTTATTTACTTCTGTCTCAACAGGATTCAGAACAATTGTTCTGTTTATAAATTTAGATTTCTCTATCTGATATTTCAACCATCTTTACTTTTCATTGTGAGAAACACAATTATATAAAATGACGCAAAATAAAGTGAAGCGGCATTAAGCAACAACAAGATGAGGATTGTTGCCACTTCCCGGGTATCGATACGGCACAGAGACATTCTTACTTTGAAAAGGTAACTCGACAAAACAACGAACGAAAGTACGCCGTCGAATATGTAAATAAATACACTGTTTCAATATAGGCCTACTCTAACCCAAAGGCAGGATGAAGCTCATTATTTCGAATTATAAGTTCATCATCACTATGGTAACTATGGAACATTCGATAATAGTATTTGGTATAATTTTTTGATCTTCTAATTTATTCCGTTTCTCTTTCTTTCTTTTGCAAAGAATATTCTCCATAATTGATTCGAATTTTCTTTTTTGAGTTGTTTGATTTGGAATGCAAATGAAGGGGTGATTGAACCTGTTTTCATTGTTCGAAGGGAAAGAATGTGTGAAAGAGCTGAATTGGCACAAGATCAGGGGGAACAATGAACAGAAAGAAATCCAATCATAGAGGATGGAGACTGAATGTATTTATTGGTGAGCTTCGAAAATTTGAACAAGCAAATTACCAGCTGCTGTTGCAATTGCTAAAGTTGTATTATGTAGCAGATATGATTTTCTTCGTGACACAATTACTTTAAATATATATTACTTTTAAGCTGAGTAAACCATCCATAAGATAATTATATAATGTAAATATTTTACCTAATATTAGAGGATAGTTGGATCAAGCACGGAAGTGTTTCACCAGCCACATTCCATACATAGGTGACAGTACTATCTTGAGGTGCTAAAGAGTGGTAAAACAGCTGCCTGCATGATCCTGTTATTCTCTAATATTCAGAACAATATTTGCATGATCTAACTTTAAATATTCTGTGCATGTAACACTGCCATTATTAAGAATTAAGGCCCGATTCCACAACGGTTTGCTTGGAAAGTAATCGGTACGTAGCGAGCACTATACAGTTTTGCAAACAGTTTTCAAATTGTCCAAACAATTGAACTACCGTATATCACACTACCTTGCTATACTTAAATTGAAAAAAACCGTACCGTTCATTACTGAATAAAGAACGACAGATTGTTCAAAAGTTATTTCTTTTTAGAAAATGTGGGCACATAATAAGTTGAATAGCTCAAATGCTTAAAATTAGTTGCAAGCTGAATAAAAAAGATACTTGCTATATTGAAAATGTGCTTTCATGCTTTTACTTGTCTCGGTGGGTGAAATTGAGAATCTGGTCACAAACGATTCAGCTTCTCAGGACGTTAGTTCTACATGCTAGGTACAAATAGTAACATAAATTCTATAATAAATTTTCATAGCAGTTTGTGGGGTGTGTAACCAGGGAATAACGTCGATAAACATTTGTGCAAATAAAACTGAAAATCTTCTAATAAGTAATAAATTAACTGTTTAACGTGCAAAACGTCGTAGTACCAAAGCTTATGCAATTGAATAATTATACCGTTTACAGATTCATTTTGAATAATTTATGCACGCGTATACAAAATATTAAAACAATTAAAATTTAACTCGGAAATTGAAATAAGAAATATCTCGCTTTTATGAAAGTGAAGTTTCCTGACATCGCTGATATAATAACAATCAACGTTTCTTACAATTTGTTCATTGATTTACAAAAAATATGGCACCATGATACACAATGATACTGCTGTTTATTTCCTTATACTTAAAAGAATATTAAAGTCTACTGGTGACTCCTATGAATTATCAAAGATCACATCTTCCACGAGATAAAATAGCTAGGATGCCTCTTTTGAAAATAAGACACTGCTTGAGTGACACCTCCAAGCGGATTGGAATTTCATATTTTTAGTCTGAAATGCAAATCCTCCGTCTTTCTGCCATTTTCACTTCTTCCCCGTCTAGCACTCTTATATTCCTATATATATTCCCCTTTTTCGTGGAGGAGTTATAAATAATGAGGTGCATATCGTCGTATCTTGTAAGTGGATATATCTGTATCTTTTATGACAATATGAAGAAGAAAACAACCATTTGTAATTCCAACCTTTACCCATAAATCTCTATATCCAGAGAAATCGACCAGAGAAAGGCGAAAGGGAATACGGAAGTAGCAGGAGTGGGAAAAAACACAAGAGAAATACTACAGATCACAGACTGCTGATGTTGTCGGTGTATTTATATAGGGGATGCTATGCTGCAGTCGGTAGAAATGTATGAATTGTGAATTTAACAAGTATTGCTACAAAATGATGCGGATAACAAAACATGAAAAGCGAAAAGATAGTTACAAAACTTTCAAGTTTGAAATGCACAGTTATGGCAGTGTAAGGCTATAAGAAAACTATGTGGCAAGGTCTCGAGTTGGATTTAACCCAACCCAACAGATGTAAAGTTAATGTTAAGTCGTATTCAGCTTCCCCCGTCAAGGGTCCTTCAAGACTCCTTTTCAAGATCACGACGTGACTGAAATACAAGAGTAGGCTATCATTGGCTGCAGTTCGTAGTAACGTGAAGAGAAGAAGTTTCCAAGGAGACTTAACAGGGAATCCGACCACGACTTTTAGACTCCTTTCTGGATCACGATGTCACATCGTAGTACATTAAAGGCTTCGTAGTATACTAGCAGTTGCGCTAGTGAGTCCATGGTACATCGGGGAAAGAGTGAGTCGTTTGGTCATGATATGACTGAATTTAATTTGCGTTACTTTTGCTAAGATTGATTTGTGTATATTCATTCCTCCTGATCATGATTAAATTTATTGTTTCCTTAATTGAAGATACGTGATTTTTCAAAACATTGTTTTGCTTCAAAGTTGTACTTCTAGATTACGCTTCGAAGATTTGTTAAGCAGTATATACTAAAATAAAGACACAGATTAAAATCTCTTCGACCTATCATATTGTCACCAACAATAGTCAACAACAGACCAATCTTAAAAATAAGAAATTTTATTTCAGAAGCATACTGTTACATAAAAATTACCCTTTCACTAAAAATTCGAAAACGTGATTGTAATAGCGATATTAAATGCTGAATCAATGCCTCAATGGCAAGCCTACTTATTTTTTGTCCAGAAATTACACTAACAATAGCCGATTTTGGATACGAAACCTAAAATTTCCCCTGTACACCAAACATACAAAGAGAAATCTGACGGATACTATGATCACTTACACTTGCTCTCCTACTAAGCTGTTCAATTTCTCGCAAACAACAATCATAAAACTGTACTCTTGAATACACAGCATTCTATTGTTTCCGCTTCCTATTAAGTAACTTAATAAATTGGATTAATGTATCCGCGACATTAATTCTAACTGTAATAGAAATTTGACGCTTTCACTTACGCGGGGAAGTATTCTCATCAAGCATTTGAGTTAAATCCACAGAGAGACCCCTCGTTCACTCTGGGGACTTCTTTTATTGCAGTCACGAGCCGAACGAATTATTTAATTGTTCAGAAAATGCGGCCGTCAAAATGAATTAATTACGAAGATTTTATTTTATTACCGGTATTTGTGCGCATTATTTCCTTTTGTGAGGTCTTCTCAAGATAGGATTTTGTAAGAATCGATTTTAAAGAATCTGAAAGAATAAGATGTAGAAGAGAACCTGCCAAAACCCCCCGCTTGGTGCGCTGATGGATCTTTTAAAAAAGTTGCTGTCCTCCACACTTTATACCAGGGACCTAAAAGAAAAGGAGAATAAAAAAATAGGAAATGCGAGCCAGAAAATATAAACAACAAAACAGGAAGGGAGCCCGAAGTTTCAAAAACAGTTTGTGAATTACCGTGACAATGTTTCATCAAATGTTTACTATCTCACGTTTCAACGTTACTATGATATAAGCCCTTATCAAAATTCATGATAGAAAGAGTTCAATTCATCAATTTATGTTCGTGGAGCGTTTTCCACTCAACTGTACTTTGTGATGTACTTGTTGACACAACAGTTTCCATGGTTAGTACTAAACACTACAGGATGCCCTCACAATGCAAGGGTGGACAAACAAGAAATTTCAAACAAATGCTATGAAAAAAGGTTCAAAATGTACACAGTACACTCAATGAGAATAATAATATCTAGTGAAACTTAATATTTATTAAACTAAATCTATAAATTTTATAATCGAAATTGATGTTAAAATCCATTATACACAATTAGTAGAATTATTTTGTCTTTGTTATCCTTGGTTTCCGATTAACTTATGCCGGGTTGCACCAATGAAAAATTGAAAGTTAAACTTAGATCAAATTTGACTTGAGATTTCAATCCCATGTAATCAAATGGGACTAAAATCTTAAGTCAAATTTAACTCTAGTTTAATCTTCTCTGTTCTGTTGGTGCAACTGGGCATTAGTTGGTTAAAATAGTCACCCGATAAGGTGGTCGAAGGTTCGAGATCCATATAGGAGATATAACTTCACATTATTATTGCACTATGCTATAGGATTAATTACAGGAGTTCAGGCACCATCAGTTTAAGTTGAATACTGTTCCTTTTCTAGTTTTTACCCGATTAAAAAATTACATAGCCTAACATGCCTTTCACTTAGAGATTTCCGTGAATTTTCCGTTCAAATCCAGTACATTTATTGCCTTCTTCAAATCCGTTCTACCGTTCAATAAACCTAATACAATACGGATACATCAGTTACTATAGTTATTTCTTGGAATTTAGTCATTCCATATTGTTTCCAACGAACGGATTGTAATGAAAAGTTCCCGGGTTTCTTTAAGTGAAACAGATACAATAATAAAGTTGTGAAATAATATTGTAATGAGGAAATGTAAGGCCGTTTATACTGTAAAGGGTGGGTTTTGAGGGTTCAACCCCCTCTCCCCTTAGCTAAAATAAAGTAAAAGAAAAAAGCCAAAGGGAAAATTTTGCAAAAGAATTTTAAACTAGCTTAAAATTAGCATATTTTGACAAAAAAACTAAAAAGAATTCGATCCTCGCTCCACTCAGGCTTTTTCATGTATAAATTACTGGGAAATTTTCTAAAACCCTCAACAAAACCTCTCCCTTAGCAAAGTCGTATCTACAAGTTTGAGGAAATGCATATTTCTGCATCCATTGTTTGGTAATTCTTTTTTAAAATAATATGACCATGATTTAAACAATATTAGTGTGTACTGATACATCCAGTCTCATACAATAGCCGCATTTCCAAAATTACAAAATGTTAACGTTGATGGGCTTAAAATTAGATCATTAGCAGTGGTTTGAAATACAAACAATGAAAATTGGAATGGCTATTCAGCTGTAAAATGAACATACCAGATTAGAATCTTGTACAGCAGCGTTTGACTAAGCACATCTGTTATAAGAAATTTACAATGTTTCACTGAAATCTGAGCCCTGGTCACTTGGCCAAAAAAATCACTGAAAACAGTTTCAGAACAGTCCCAAAACTAATTCTAATCACTAATTTCCTTAATACTCACTAACTTGTGTCTCCTCAAAATAATGTGAAAACACTTTTAACTGGTTTAAAAACAGTTTTGAGACTGTCACGGCGCCAAATGCGCACAAACACAAAACGAAATGGGCAACAGAAAACAAAGAAAGTGTTTTGAACAGCCAAGTGGGTTCTGTACTTCGAAATCAGGACGAATATAGATCTATACACTATACTTTAGACATATAATGTAGAAACAGTCATGCGTTTTCTGGCTAAATTACAGCAAACTTCTTTTGCCTCCGAATTGTTGACCACACTAAACCCTCTAGTTCCGCCTTTCGTCACAAGACCAACTCAACGATTCAAATTCCAAAGATTACGTAATAACTCCGGTTCGCTGTGTTTAGCACACAGAGCTCAATGTACATCAAATTAAAAAAAAAAAAAAAAAAACTTCCATTTTTTACAATAATTCTTAACATACTGTATCTCCTAACCATTTTAATTAGTTATTTATTTTCTTCTTTCGCTGTGAAAACCATGTTTCAAGTGTCGTGATTGAAATTAATTCCTTACGCAGCCATTTGGAACGTTCTACGTTCATCATGTGATTAAGCAAGGCTGTAGGTACGACTTTGGTAAGGGAGTGGTTTTGTTGAGGGTTTTTCGAATTTTTTCTAGTAATTAGTACATGCAAAAGTCCGAGCGGAGCGAGTGACGATTTTTTTTTAGGTTTTTTTTGGGGATTTTGATATATTGCAAAATTTTCCAAATGTTCATCTCTTTTTTCCCTTTTTTCTTTTATTTTTTTTGCTAAGTGGGGGAGGGGGGTTTGAACCCTCTTAAAATCCGCACTAAAACTGCATATTTTACGCTAAAAATTGCAAAAAATTTCGCCCTCGCTTCTCTCTGGCACATTTTTTTTCGTTCTTTCGCAATTTTCCAGAGCAAAACCCCCTCCGATTTCCCCCCTATATACGGCCTTGTTATATCGTATTTCGATTGTCGTGTAATGCCGTCTGTTAACAACGATTGCAAATGTAAACGAACACTGTAACTCCAGCGGTAATTTCTTCAAACTGAGTGCTTGAATTTCAGAATAACATTTCCTTTTTTAACTGAGTCAGAGTCGATAATCTTCATTCTCGACTTTCTTAAATTTAAATATTGTCCGTGAAATGGCATTAATTTGAGATTATAAATTTTAAATTTCAAAAGGCATCATTCAAAGTTGAAAATATTCTACTGAAAAAGTAACTGGCAGTCGGTATGTTATAAATCTAACTATTTACCTCGGGCAAAGACATAGTTATGTAATTAAACAAATACATTTTGATTATTGTGCAAATACCATTAGTTGAACTATTCCTCTGTAACTTCCCCCGAACCACTGATTTTTTTCCAAAGAGCATCTTCTTCAATCATAAACTCATTTGCGTTTATCTCCAGAGATAAAACTCATAATCTTATTCATATCCATTAATAACCATTATTGACAGTGTAAGCAATTTCTTGCACTGAAAGTAGTTACTGTGTCCTTAATTACCTGACAATTATTTTATAGAAAGTGTTAATACACATTTTCTTACAACCATTCATCCTCATTATATCAACGTGTGCCGAATAATAATATTAAAAATATAGTTTTACGAAGTATAATAAATTTATGACATTAACAATGACTCAGTCTGGTTTAAAGTATATTTTTAAAGTATATATGGTTTAAAGTATAACTTTGTAACATAATAAACGTGTTTCGATTGTTTTAACAAACCATCAAAGTGTAATAATTGTTAGAAACACTTCCTTTTAAACCAACAAGACTACATAATGGGAAACTATACACTTATTCAGTGTGCCTCTTGCAGTATTATCTAGTTTTGGTCACGTCTGCCAACATGCTGTAGCTGTGTGTAAGATTTTGTATGAAAAGGTTGTAGATAGTTCCCCTACGAATGACATTGACGTGTGAATAATCAATGAAGGGATTAAAGGGAAGTAAATGATGGAGAAAACCAAACGGCTATTAATGATCCCACTAATCAACACCATACTTCTACAATATATATGATATGCGGACGGTACTGCTGGAAAAAGTGGGAGGAATATTTTACACAGGATTCGTACGCGTAACAGGAGATAAAATAATTTAGTTTAGCTGGTTTCCGTTTTTAGAATGAAATAAAATTTATTGAATGCTTTATTAAACGTTTTACTTTTAAAGCGACGAAAAATTGCTCTCAATTCGGAAAATTAATTATTAAGCTTGCGAAATCTGTTATTCAGCAAATATTGAACTTAAGCCTTATTTCAAGCTCTTTGATTTATGATGTTAATAATAACGTTACCAGCATTTGTAAGAAAATTGATTATTATTTGTGATACATTTCCTTTAGTATATTATTTAGTCACACTTCGAAATTATTTAAATTACGAAAAGAAGACCTTGGAACAAACGAAGGAAAAAATATCAATATTGAAAACTGGATTGGGACCAATTTTTATTGTAACTCAACTGTAGAATTTATTCCATAGTCCATAACGTAATTTTCATTTTTTTTTATTCTGGTACTATACAGTATTGCATACCCGTTCAGGCGCATGCCTTTCCACCCGCGAGAGAAGTTCTTCTATCACTTTTACTGTTCATAGTCCGCAGTATAACAACGGTGTCTACTCCTACCGCGTCGTTGTGAGGCCATGCTCAGCGCCTCATGAAAGTGCATGTGCTTCAAACGCGTACGTCGTGGCCCGTCACCGCCGTATGGGCGGCGCTGTCGGTCGTAGTGGCGTCGGTGTGTAGTAGCGGCTTCCTCCAAACCGCCTGGTTCATCAGAAAAACAGATGGACGGACAATACTGCAATTTGGTGTATTTAGTTATTGTTACATAACCCAGGAGGGTGGTGTGAACTGTCGAACTTTTCAGGAAGACAGGAAGCATGCAGCTTCAACAATATGGCCGGTAAGACGCAGTTGACAATAATAATCCATCTGATCTGTAAGGCAGCAATAAATCACATTCCGGAAACCATTATTAAACATTGTCATTCAGCGGTTAAAAACATTAAATTTTCGGTACTGTTGCCTTTTTCGAAAGTTTTGTTTATATCTATTGACTGGAAGTCGGGAACTGTTATTCCAGTCGCACACTACAGTAGTGAACAGTACCTATACTGTACATTAATTCGGAACGGAAACTAACAAAAAAAAAAAAAAATTCTAGCCATCTATAAGCTGGCCACACATACACCACTTCGGGTCGGAACGGAAAAATTCTTACCATTGATTTGAATGGGAATTGGGAAATTCCGTTCTGATCCGTTCCGACATGGTGTGCGGAGTCTGCTGACACCCAACTGAATAAGCGCGTGGAATACTTTTTATTATTTTCCGTTCCGATCCGACGTAGTGAGTGAGAAGGTCTAGTTGAAATGTTCCGATCCATTTTGACATGATCTGTAATCTCCTTTCAACGTGAAAAGTTTTGCCACCAAGAAGTAATACACTATCTCGCATATTATTTTTCAATGGTTTTATTGAACCAGACATTATACCAATAGGCACATTTTTTTTCATGGCGATTATTCTAATATGGAGCCTTGTGAATTTTCATTAATGGAAAATAATGAACCAGTTTAATTACTGTTCTGAAAATATCTGCGTGTGCCATTGTAATGATTGCATGTATTTTTGCTTTTAACAATTTAATAGTGCCGGACTAGCTGATGATATACACACTCATAGACGCTCAAGTGCACGTAAAACGGTTTAAATAATTGTAATCAAATATAAAAAACAGCGGCAAATAGTTATACAGTGTATTTGTAAATCAGCGTTTAAATTAGTTGTGAAGGAAACAGATATTTCATATAAATAAAGAAAATTAATGTGCCATTAATATAATTGCACCCGTTTAATAGAATAACCTAATTTTGCAATTATAATTCAAAATATCTGAATGCTAAGTTACTAACGGTCCGTCAAATAACTAATGATAATGAATTTACCAATAAATAAAAACAATTAAAGTGAAATAAAAACAATTTAATTGAAACATAAACAATTTAGTATTGGATTTTAAAAAAAATGCTATAACGACGAAATTCAGTGTCCTTTTCATAATAAGAACCTATTACTAAAATGGAATTCTAAATCCTGCTTCTTTGTCATTCTATTGTTGCGACCAAAATAGCTTCGCAATAGTACTTTCAAAGTATTCGGTCAGCAATATATATACAAGAAAAGGGGTTCCAAGATCAATGAATGAAAGTCTTTTGTTTTGATTGGAAGAAAATAAATTGTCTTTTCGGACACGGAGGCCCACTCGGCTCATTTCGAAAAAAAGAAAGAAATAGACGAAGAACAACAACAATGGAGGAAGGAACGTTTTAAATGTTATATTGCCATGGAAAAGAAGGAAAATGAAAAACGAAGAAACATTAAACAAGCAGAATGGAAGCAAATAAAGGAGAAAGACAGAACAAAGATTAATAAGAAAAAGAAGAATGAGCTGATAAGTCAAGCGGAATGTTCCCTTAGTAGAAAACACAGCCAGAAAAGATAATGAAATAAAAGCTAACTCGAGAAACAACGTAGCTCGCCACTAAACATTATGGAAAAGTATATACAGTTTATGAAATATAGTTTTTCTTAAATGTTGTATTTTTAGCAGTGGAATTCTAAGTTTTTATAGCATAACATCTGAGACCATTCCTATTGGTTTTTATTTCGGCAATCTACAAACATGTTATAGTAGTTTACAACTTCATTTCTAATATTATTATCAGTCCTAGTTTTCTGAAAATCGAAATTCAAATATTCCAATGAAAAACTTAGCCACTTCCGCTAATTAAGGAATTAAACCGACAAAAACACGAGCAAAATAAGGGGAGATTGGGAATAATAATATTTTTAATTGCTGTTAATTTTATACATTCTATAGCGGTGCACAAGAGCACAACAAAAGCATTAATCGATGTTTGGATAAATACACCATTGTAAACATTGTTATGGGAGTAGGAAAATGTGTTAAGCTTTACCACATTGTTCATGGAACTTATTTAAAAAATGGAATCAAACGGTGATATTCGAACCACTGCATAATACGTTTTAGCGTTTTGTTCGGTGTCACACAAACTTGATAAAACAAATCAAACAATTATCAACAAAAAATCGCCATTCTTATATAAAAAAAATATGAAACTACTCAGGAATTGATAGTTTTGCAAGATACATCGTTAATAACCAGGTTTCCGTCATTCAAATAGTAGAGTTCTAAGCAGTTTGACCTATTTCAGTGTTTTATAAATTGCTCACGTGCGGGTATAGTGAGTGAACTCTGCTCAAATTCAGTTTATTCCTTTCATTGATGAAGTACAGTACCAGGTTACAAATTCAATGACAGTACTTTCAAAGTCAAATAACAGATAACAGTACACCCGCATTTCAATTTTTATGCTCGTTTATGGTATTATCGAAACGCCACTTAAGAGTATAACTTAAGTATTGCTTGTTCCAGAACTTGTAAAATAAAAGACACCATTATATAAATCAAATGCGCCGATTCCTGACAAATTTCTTGTATCTGCATTGATGTTTTGCAGAAATTCCTATTTTTTGAAGCCCTTTATTGTTCGCTTCAAGAAACAAGTGGATTTCGAATCTTGTACTCATCTACCTTGCCACAAACCCGTAAGCGGATTAACTTGAAGACCTGTTCAATCATGATAACAGTCAATTATATTGAATTTTCTCAGTATTAAGTTGGGTGGAATTTTTTCAGACTTATATATTCGGAAACAACTACTGGTACAGTGTAAGTTGTTACGAACTTGTGATTTGATAGCGAATTTTTAAAATAGCCTACTTGTAAAATATTCAGCGTTTTATATACCGGTCACTTACGCCTTTTTGTGAATGATTTACTTACAAGACTTCTAAATAACTGAAATCCATCGAATGAAGTTCGATGATATCATATTTTGTGTGCATTGTTATTGTGATTCTTCGTTGTTGAGGATCAGACAATAAATGTTTGTTAGTTTTCAAATTACTATCTCTTTCTGTACCCATGGGTTGGTGCAAGTCATTGCGTATCGCACACAATTACTTTCCGAGTGTGATTTTCAAAGCATTCAGGTACATCTGAACATCACGCAAACGGGATTTTGAACGTACTAAGATCCCGTCATTCTACACTAACGAATAGAGTACATCACTGTACCCAAAAGGTGGTTTTGTATGAGTTATACCAGGAGCCATAACTCTTGGTAATACAAAATTAAATGTCCACAGAATGATAATTCTTAGTTCGATGAAAAATGCTCCTCTGGCAATGTAGGATATGCACCTTTAAGTGAAATATTCTAATAGAAATTCTAACAAACTATTGGCGGACTATAAATATGACAGATCGACTCATTAAGCTGACCAGATTCATTATGGGCTAAATGAACTCAGTATTGCCTCTGTTTGAAACCCACAAAATGTTGTATCTATTTGTCTAAAAAGATGGAAAATTCACTACACATTTACAAAAAAAATGTCACTGCTTCTCTTAGAGTGAATTGCGTTGTTTTGTGCATATATTAGAATATTATCAAAATCAGGTAAAACACGATTCTAAAAGCCAAGGGTTTAGACAAACGCTTACTCAAGACTGGAAAGATTTTCACTGAAGATTAACAAATTTTATGCAATGAGCTATCAGATGAGTGCATGAAATTTTACGCCGTGCATTAAGTAGTAGACTACTAATTTAAAATAATACAACCAAAATATTTTTCGAATTTTATATTTCGTAATCACTACTATACCAAACACCTTAAATGGTAAAGCAGGTTTGTAAAGAATAGAATTTAACCATGTACAAGATCTGAACTGGCAATCACCTACAGGCAGCAGCGTTAAAATAGGCTTCGTTCCCTTCTGCTGAAAGCTAGTAATTACCCCGTGAAATCATGTTTCTGTTTTTGTGAACATCAAAAACTTAAAAATAAGTCTCCAAGAGACTGCATAAGTTTCAATAATTGCAAAAGGTTGCTGCTCACAATCTCACATCATAAGTGATGCAGTATAATTATCACAAGTCATGATTATGTTCATCATGGGGTTTCTCCTGCATACTAGTTTCCAATTTGCTGACTGCAGGTTCGTAATGACTATGGTCTTCCATCTTCAAAGCAAGTGTTGATAGTGCACTATCAACACTTGCTCTGAAGATGAAAGACCATTGTCATTCCGAAACTGCGGTCAGCAAATTGGAAACCAACATGCAGGAGAAACCCCATGATGAAGTACAGCTTT
>JAQFYR010000159.1:0-15400 GCA_034694985.1 Campodea silvestrii
TTACAGTGAAATATATTGAAGTTAATCATATTTTGGACGTTGTTATTCCGTAAATATTTCTACAATTATGACATCCATACCGTTAAGCTTCTGGAAACTTATATAATATTTAACTGCATTTGACGACGCTTTATAAGATGGATGCAATGATACATAAAACTTCATAGTTACGCTGATACCATAGATAATGACCTTTATTTGACTATAGTGCTGTTCAACACTATTCACGGAGACACTTCCAATGATGCAGTCTATAACATGTTGCAATTGCGCGGAGAGGGATAGCTATATTCTGTATAGTCTTACATTTTTACGAAATGTACTATTATGTTGAAAATGAAAGTGCTGTACAATAAAGTTGCTGGCTTGCTGGAACTGCTTTTTTTATACTTTTTCGAAAACTTCGGACTTTATCATTAAATCTAAAGATTCTAAACACCTAAAAAATCCAAAATGCTGATAACATTAATTTGCAATTCGCGTTTAAAAATAAAATCTGTTTTGTGTTTCGCCGATTTGCATTTCTCTGTTATTTAAGGTCCTCCATTTTCAGAAATTTTGTGATACGCATACAATTGTAATGTCAACCCATGATGTTGAAGAGGCGGGTTACCTTGCTGATAGAATTGGTGTGTTTATAGAAGGGAAACTTGAATATTTGGGAAGTCCATTGTTTCTAATTGAAAATTATGGTAAGTTGGCAGTTTTGCAACAGATTACAGTTGGTTTATCGACTGCAGGGTTTACTTTTAAAGTAATAAAATTTTACATTGGGTTTGTTTCCAGTTCTGAATTTCGTTTTGTGTAATGCAATAAAACTGGCATCAAAATGAATCACACGTTTTCTAACATGCATTTGCTTGAACAGTTTGGGTGAACTGTTCAAGCAATGAGGTATTTGCTGTATATTTCTCAAGAATGATTCATTTGCACCCCCTAAAGAACAAATTAAATAAAGAACAATTTTTGCTTTATATCTTGGGTATAACTTTTGGAGTTCATGTGCCAGTTACTGCCAGATTAAGGTATTTCTGCTTTTTCTCTTGGTGTTTTTGCTTAATATTGTATTCAGAAGGACAAGAAAAATTCGCTGAGAAATATTTTCTTTCCTGTTGTGGTCTAAAAGTAATATATCTGGCTTGGTGGCTTGTAACTGGCGAGTTGTGGGTACAGCAAAACTCCAATAAATTTTGCAGGCCTCATTCCTTACAACTACTGGGACATTCTGAGGGACAAACGGGATGACCGGCTTTATGTGAATCCCGTAGTAGTGCCTGAGATGGAAGTAAAGCACTCTTAATGCAGCGTTGTGTCTGTGAATGTATAATGTCGGAGCATAATGGGAACATGCTGACAGCAGGTGGTAAATAGACCCCGGGTGCTGAAAGTAAGCCCGGCATTTGTTATTGACGCTCTTATATATCATGTGGCGATATGCCATGACAAGAAGAACGCCATCTTGTGCTGCCAGTACGAACCCTTCTGTTTCCGATTTTAGACCACTGAACTGGAGCCATATGTGTGATAAGGACAGATTCACATGATGATCCAAGAGTGTTTTGTGGAACTGACCGTGAATGGACATTTTCTTCAGTTGATTGAGGTTTAGTTCGTTTTGCAGCCTCTTGAGCTTCTGTGAAACTGAAGATAACTTCAAATTTTCAATTGCCTCGCCATCCACGGTCGGATTCACTCCAGTGGTCAGAATTACATCCACATCAGACGCTGTTGCCCGGTCCTGTTTGAATAAAAATGTTCCACTGACGTTGGTTCGTCAGATCGCCACCTATTGGTTCGTCAGATCGCCACCTATTTCAGGGGAGGGTCGTTCCCCTGCATAACTCGAATATCCATACCCAATACTGTGACGATATTAACCGCCACATATATTTCAACTTTGAAAACGGCGAAATACGATAAAAACACTTTTTTCTGTTAGTTTACCTTTACTTTACACTGCTATATGGCGTACGTGACTTTTCACATGTTCGAGTTATTTTGTTACTCATTTGAAGGGCGTGCGAAATATTCCGCCCAATCGCCCACTTTTATATAACTTTCCATAATAGGAAACAACTTCAAGGCTTTCTCTTTCGCGAATTTCCCACTAATAATGAATAAATTATCTTTCAAAGGAGTGGATGTGTTTTTCCGCACGTACACCACCCTTTAACTTTGTATTATAGCGCTACATGACTTTCGTCACGTAGGCATCGCGAAAACAACTTCCCACACATCCTACGCTTTATTTGTAATTTCAAGGGAGTTCTAGAGTGATACATGCAGTTGACCACGTAGGCCAAATGTATGCTTCACAGATTTGCGTCATCCGCCCACTATATTTCCTTGAATTGTTCAAAGCATTCTAAAACTCACGTCAGCCACTAAGCAGCCCGCCTATAAATACTCAGAGCTTCGGAGCGTGGTAGTTCAGTATATTTTCAGCAGTCTATGCTGTATAGTTCAGTGTATTTTCAGCAGTCTATGCTGTATAGTTCAGTGTATTTTCAGCAGTCTATGCAGTATAGTTCAGTATATTATCGCCGATGTTAGTTTGAAAGTTTATTCTCAGTTTTTCTTCGAAAGTTAGTTTCAGTGATTCGAAATGTGTTAGTTTATTTTAAAGTAAATTCGACAATTTACTTTGTGCATCTTTAAGTTTAATATAGCATTGTTTCGAAATGCTTTCTTTTAAATTATCCGATTTTAATTCAATTCTTTTGTGCCGTGATTTCAAGTGTTAGAATGCATAGCTTGCTAAAGCTTATTTGTGCATTTTTTCTTTGAATTCGTAGAAAGTTTAGTGCAGTTCAGTCCGTATTTTAATATCCGAATCCAAACTCACTGTGTACCAGTTTTTTCACATGTAAGTAAACCTTATTTTTAATAGTGTTACTTCAAGATGTTTTCCAAACTTATTTTATTTCCGATTTATGCCATACATCAATGAGTGTTTTTAAAGTAATATTTTAATGCATTTAATCTGCCGATTTTCCATAAACTGTTATAATATCTCGTTCCTCGATACCACTTATTCTCCGAAATTCACGTCCATTTAATTATCTTGTTTTTATTTTTTACATTCTAAATAATAGTAAAATGAACTCTTATTTAAGTCTGAAAATTCAGACAAATTGCTCTCTTGCATTTTCCACCAAACATGTTTAATAAAACACAAAAATATATCTTCATGCTGCTTCGTTTTTCTTATTAAACGCCTTACTTTCTACGCCCATGTTTTTACATATGACAACTTATTCAATTCTTTCAATCCAAATACAGTGTCACTCAAGCAACAATCACTTTTAAACGTATGTATTGTACTCGTAGACGCGATACGCAAAGATCTTCGGCATTCTCTTGTAGCCGGATTAGCCACCAGCTTTTAACCGAAAATATCGTTGCACTGTTTCAAAATATTCAAAAACTATTCCTTAAGTGTAACTGTTCATATTCTAAAGGTTGTTAGATCATTACTTCATTCTGTTGTCATTGCGTATATATGTATTACACATGAAATCAAAACATCAGAAGCATAGATTCCGAAAATGTATAACACATTGCAACCCCACAGACAGGAAACCGGAAGGAGTTCAAGAAGAGAACGTTTCTACAATATCCAGAACTTGGAAGTAAATCTCCCTGGCCCTAAGGCTCAGGAGGGCAGTGTGGATTCATCCTCAGAGAGAAGATCGTCACTGAAGAAATCTCCCAAACAAGAGAGCACTCAAGCAAGGGTACCACGAGACCCTGAGGACCATTCATCCCGCAAGAAGGCCACCTTACAACCCTCCGGGGGACTCTCCAGAAAGTCTTGTTGAGACCCTCACTTGGAAATCACAAGAAGGGTGTTTTGAGACCCGCATGTCCCATTGGGATTTTATTTTTCATTGTATACTTATATTACCATTCCTGAAGGACTTTGTAATAATAGCAAATTTTCAGAACTTGCAGATTTTTTTGCTCGTGTTTTGATCTATCCGAAACTGAAGAAGTGTAAAAGACAATTGCGAACAACTGCAGATACGCTTTATCTTGTCATCTCTTTTGGAAAGGAGTGCTGTCGGGGGTAAAGTGCTCTGAGATAAGCATTTCGCGGAAATTCAAAATTTATGCTGCTCTTGACAAAAGTGCGAAATCGAAAACTTACGTAGCTACATGCAGGTACTTTCAGATTCCCCTGTCTACTTCATCGCCAATAATCAAAAATCGCGAGAACTATGGAAATTTTGGCCGTAATGGTAGCTTAACGACAAAAAGTAAACATGCCCAGCATCCTGATATGAAACGGGAACTTTTCGATTGGTTCAGTGATAATCGGTCTAAGAACGTTTTGATCACAGGGAAAGCGATGATATAGCTCTAAAACAATATATCGAGTTCAAATGAATGGCTTCAATGATTTTCAGCACGTCATACTCATAATATTGTGTCGTTACGAATTGGCGTTTCAACAGCGTCCGAAAACTGGATTTTTAGTGTACACTCAATACTCTTGGAATATGGTGCTAAATATACGTTTAATGTTGATGAAACAAGTTTGTTTCTCAACTCCATATCATAAAGAACAATGGGAATACTCGCTAAGCTGGTAAGAAATCAAAAAAGTAATTGACTGTGATGTAATGTTGCGATCAAGAGTGAAGTGAAAATTTGTCACCATTTGCAGGTGGAACATTCGAAAGACCGCGTTTCTTGAAAGGTGAAAAATCTACCATGTGCGTATAAAGCAAATAAAAGGATGTGGATTACAGCAAAATTATTTCACAAGTGGTTGATAGTGCTAGAATAGAAATCAGCAGATAATGCTGTTTATGGACAGATGTACGTTGCATAGTACCGACGGTTTAACACTTAAAAATGATTTTATTTCTTCCAGCGAATACAACCAGTAAGCTTCAATCTTTGGACCAGGGTATCATAAATTGTATGTACAGTACCTTCCTTGAGAAATAGAAAGTTATTTCAGTTTCCGACCTTAAAAAATTTGAATGTCCTTGAAGCAATGAAGAACATACTTTGTGCGTGAAATTCAAAATTGGGGGAAAAAAAAGTTTTAGCAAGACTGGGTTTTCAAAGGCAGACGAAGTTAGATTTCTGAATATGAATTTGTAGAAGTCTTCAATGACTGTGATCAATGACAATTTTAAGCAAATGTTTACATGGGCTTTTCATAGTACATAAATATTGACATGTTAACATCGTCAAGTGCTGATTTAATTCGCGAGTCAGGGTTCGGAGACGGGCACCCCCGACAAGCTTGAAGGAGAGGTAGAGGGAGAGAGTATAGTGAAGGAGAAGTCGGAATAAGAACAACGCAATCCAGCGAATCAGCAAGAAGCACTTACAGCAGTTGCAAAACCTTACAGCACATTGTAAAAGATCGACCAGAAGATATCAGCGATGAATTCATTACCGCTGTTGATGTAATTAAGTTGTATTTTCAAAATATATTTAAAAAGAATGTTAAAACAATCAAGTCTGAAGACATATTTTACTGAATGATTATTATTGATCGTAATGCATAGTAGACTTACGAGGGAACCTTCCTAGGTGTTACAACCGATTTTTTTGTCAGATGTCAGAAACTGTGGGGACTACCTTTCTGACCAACACCTCATATGTCGTTATTCTGCAAAAAAAGCTTTAAGCGAGAAATTTTACTTCGAAGTTCCATTTTCCCTATGTTAATGGCCCTAAGAAATACACGTAAAAAAATATGTCTGCGATTTCGCTTAAATTTTGCAATCAGTACAAGAATATGATACTTATTCGAAATCTTTTTGTCCATTTTCAAATTTAGTTGATTTAGATATGAATGGAGACCAGCTGCAATTCGAAGAAAATCTGCAATCTGATACCAACATCCCGGTAATACAATTAATGTCATTTTTCATGTTTTACATTCGAATAGATTTTCATTTGCTACTCGAAAAATCACATGCACCTTGTAGAACTTGTGCATAGCTAATAATGCAGTTCTCTCACAAATCAATACTTAGGGGATCTGAGTTTGATTGCAATTAGGCATAATGTTCCTCTACAATTTTTTTTTTTTTTTTTTTTTTTTTTTGCAAATACGTATTTCAGGTAACGAAAGCAGAGTTGTAGTTCACGTCCTTTCTCATAGAGCACAACGTACCTTTCGCAGCCTCAGATTACAATTATTTAGTTAAATGTTTCCCGATAGTGATTTGTGAAAAATAATTACAATTTATTGTTCTTATACTAAATCATCAGTTTTGGTGAATGATGTAATAGAACATGATGCAACAGAACATCTCATCAATTCAATGAAGGAATTACCGCATTCATTAGGGATCAACGGCGAAAGTGATAATGATATTCATACGATGTAGCCACTGTCTTTCGAATATAATTTGTGATATAATACACTTTGGGTACGTTGAGAAATTTCGGAGTTACTGATGATTGATTCGTCCTCAGCTCAGAGAATCTTTGAACTGATGTCGGATTCAAATGTATTTAATATTTTTATTAACATAAGAGGCATCTTGAAGTAGTGCCGTAGTAAGACAGGGGCGAAGGGTGCGGTCGCTCTTGACTTGAAGAGTAGTGAGGGAGGATAGGGGGTCAGGTACACAGTTGCCCCAGGCGCCGGCAGGCCCCTCCTAGAGCTTATGCTAAGGGTACCACTGTGGGTGCCTTTAACACATTTACTATAAAGCAGACGCCCCCTAAAATTTAAGAAGTCAAGCTTTCTCTAAACTCAGCTAATTAAACATAAACAAACATTTTGACAGTATAAAGCTTTCTTAAAGAAAAAAACATTAATAAATGCTTTGTGTAATTAAAAATGCAACAGTGCCCGGGTATATGCCATAAGATTAGTGCGCCCCAGCTTCTACAACACTATAAGTTTTTTTATTATTATTATTTATTATATTGTCTACCTTACTCATTGTTATGAATACTTACACCATTGTCTATATATTTGTTCTACACAAGATATCAAAGTTTCAAAAAGGCAGCAAGCGAAGGAGGAAGAAAGAAGGAAGAAACAATTGGAGGAAAATATTCCATAAGAAATACTTTTTTTTTTTTGTATTTTTCAAAATAAATTCATGTACTATTGAATGAAGATTCAGAAGTAGCTATTTCACAGGAAGACACCAACTCCATGGTAAGGTGCAATATTAAAGATACTTTTGCTCAAATCTTAATGATGTGGACAATTTAAAACTAAAATAAACTCTTAACCACATACAAATCATATTGTATTCCATAGAATTTTGTACTAGTTTTCAAAACAGTATATATGAGACTTTAAAAACTCTTGACAAAGTTAGTTCTCGAAGGATTGAAAACAGAGATCTTTTCCACAAACAAATATAAAAATAAGCGTTTTGCCGGCTTACGCGTTGGCATATTTATTCATGGGCGTACGGTGCGCATTTACACCGGACGTTCGGATACTCATTCGAGATTTTAAACTTTTCATTTTCTTTTCTTTCTCGGAAAAACAAAAATTCATACGTGAAAAATCTCTCTCATTACAATCACAATTATAACCCATACGTTAGGTTAGATTTTTTTTAGGTTATTTTAATACCAAAGTTTAACAATCATTGTAATATTTTTTTTATAATTTTGTTCATTTTTAAATGTTTAACGGGATAAATATCGACGTAAGGAATTAATTACACATTTTCATGTCTAATTAGGCCTACAATTCTGTAATTAGTGCTTCAAAAAAATAATTCATTCCACATTTTGTATTCGAAATGCGCGAACATCACTAAAGTGACTGCTTATACTCAGCGAGTAAGAGCGGCAACAATGGACAATGGAATTTGTTGTGAAGGAACATGCTGGTTTCATTTCTTCGGCGTTAGATGGCGATTAACTGTCCAAATGACAAGGTTGCGGTAGTGCCCTCTGTGGAGCCAGATTGTTAACTTTTCAACAGCCGTAGTCCTTAAGGGTAATTTAATTATAATTTGTTTTTGCAAGGGTGTAACTTTTATTTCGGTTTGTGAACGTCAACTTTCCCAAATTGGGGGGTTGGTCTCATGGGAAGTCGAAATGAGTAAAATTCTAAAGTGTAATGCTTTGTTGTTGTTATTTTGTGATATTTTAATTTTTTATGTTGGAACCATCTTACAACTTTCAAAACCACATGGGTTGGCAGGCGCCGAATTAGACATAAATAAAATTTTCTTATAATTTTGCGTTGTTATTTTTAGCTTTAATTATATTTAATCTGGTAATATGTGTAGCAACTAAAACCTACTGACTCGTTGGCGTCATCATTTATTATTTCCGACTGGATGAGTTCGGCCTAGTGCCTTCGTGACTGACTGTCTGCTCTTTGCTTTTAATAGAACGACCACTTCATTACACAGGGTACAGATGTAATTAGATTATTTAAGTGCTAAACACATAATTTCGTTTATTATAATCCATGTTAGTATATATAAGAGGTTCGGATTGCATTTGGTAATTTATGGTACTGAGGCATTTCCAATATTGTATTACTCTGAAACGTGTACATTGTTAGCTATAAACGACACATATTTAAAGTATACACTGACTTACTTGTAGTATATATTACTATTGGCACATCACTGTTAATTTTTAGAACTGGGGAAAGATCGGAACGAAAACGGACATAGTAACGTTGAGAATTGAATGAGTTTCTGATCAAAGGATCCTGGGGTATTTATATGAAATGAAAGGAGGAAAAGTTCATATTCAGTTATACTTCAGAGGCCATGAACCATTTCTTTGTGAAATTTGTGCCAAGCACGGTGTTTTGCACTATCGTCGAATAGTTTCTAATTATTGCGTTCTCAGGCCAATCAAGCAGATATTATTTGCTTGCCTGATTACAAATTGCCTTTCTTATTATTGAAGCATTTCGTGTACATATTTCGTATTTCTGTAGATTAAAGCAAATCTTACAGCAAAATATGTACTTGATATAATTTTTCCAAAATCGTCTATGAGTTTATATGTTATGTTTTCTTGTATTCATAGACGATGCATACTACTCCCAGACTCAAATTTTTAATGGGCGGGGGGTGAAATCCCTCAAATTAAAATATAAAAAAAAATATTTAAAATATTAAATTCTACTATAAATGCTTTTTTTTTTTAATTTGATTTTAGTGCTGTCCAATACCAACATATAACCAAGTCTGTAAGTGTATTATGTATGAATAAGTAAAAGAAAACATTATACATATAATAAGAATACAATCCAATTAAGAAATATTTTAACAATTTTCAAAATTTTTTGATGTAAACTGGTAAAGTTCGGCACATCATATCCTTGGTAGTGGTAGTGTTCATAGTTCATAAGTGGATCACCAAAACTGTACAGTGTTCTTTTATCGTTGGATTGCATGGATGGTCTTCTTTGTAGGTGGACTGAAGTAATAGTTGTAGACTAAGTTGTGGTGATGGTTTCCACTTGAAAGAAGGAAAAAACGGAGTTGTAGTTTTTCCTATTATCTGATATTTTATGCTATCCTAACATTTGATAACTGATACATTCTACCTACAGAAAAGTTTCTATAAAAAAAATGTGAAATATCACTAATATTTTTATAATAAAGTTTTGGAATTTCCTTAAAGCAAAATTTTACGTTAAAAGTTATGCCCAAAACTAAATAGTGTCAGATGGTTCAATGTAACCTAATTGTCTCTAGAAAATAATAGAATTTTTAAGAATTTTAAAAATTCATTATTGCAATTTCAAATAGACTACTAATTTTCATTCTGGACAGTAACCTAAGAATTTCCTGTAAGTAGCCTGAATCTTACAAAATTTTGGTTTTAACAATATTTTTAATAATTAATTATTTTGGGTCTTTTATGAGAAGAAAATTTAAACAATGAAGAGAAAAATTTGAATTACTTAAAAAGGAACCTTTATACATAACTTTAGAGTGCGTCTTGGTCCAGCTGGCTGACTATGAAATTTCTGAGAATTAGGTAGTTGAAAATTGCTGATGCTGTGATGTTCATATCTTTGTATTGGATGCTGATGATAATGTTTGTGCTCAACCACTCTGGTGACATGGACCAAATAAGATCATGGTGTTCCTTGCAGTAATTTACTCAAAGGATGCCCAAAATATGAGAACAGAAAAAAAACAGAGATTAAAATGTGTTTTACAAAACAAATTACAACAAAAAAAATCATGTGTTTCATAAAAAAAAATATTTTATATTGCTTACTAGTATATATGTTAAAATTGATTATTTAAATATTATTAAAATTGATTTCCTGTATATATATATATGTGAATATATATAATTCCTCCACCACTCAAACTATACTAACCCTCCGCATGGAGAAGTGGTGTTAATATTTAATGTTTAAAATACTACTTATTTAATGTAAAATAATGAAAGTAAAATATGTCAAAATCTATGATGAAAAAAAAATAATAAAAAAAATGTGAATTCTTTGCTTGAAATTCTCCATATAGTGAGAATTTTTCTCGTGATAATGAAAATAATATATATATATATGTAAAGGATTAAATATGCACATTACTATTGCAGCTTATGGTGCAAACGATTTTTTTGTTATTAAAAATTTTTCAAGTGCAAAATTTTCCCAAATTCCTTTTAAAAAAAATATTACCTTAACCAAAAATTGTTGATATATATATATAAAAAAAAAGAAAAGAGTTCCTACTTGTGGAAAATATATGAGTTAAATCATACTGCTATATGAAACTGAATTGATACTAAAAAAAACTCTAAGGAATAAACAAAAATTTCTAAAAAGTGGATGTGGATGTGGAGGTTGGGAAACAATAACCTCCAGTATTGTCAGGGGGGTTCTGGAGTCTTGTAGCTTGGGGCAATATTGGGGAGGCAGGACCAATTTGGTCATAAAGGGGATCGGCTAACAGCCTGCTTACTAATCTTTTCATGATATCATGGAGATTGTAATTCAAAAAGTGTAAACTTTTCCTAATGCAGTGACAAACACTGAATAAAACTACGGAAAACATTCCGAGAATAGTAAAAATGATATATATCAAGATTGTATTAAGGGGCGGGAGTAGGGAGGGTGTATATGCTGAAATATCTAAGCATGAATCTATGTCTTCGCAAAAATCTTGTGGGTGTTTATCTATTGTGGAAATCATTAGGGACCTATGCTTTGCTAAGAAAACGGGGAGCAAAAATATGCTTTCGGATGTTATTAGGGCAGGGGTTAGTTCTACGCACGGGGCAGTGCCTTTATAAGTGAATTCTAAATCTCCTCTCTTCAAAATGAGGGAGCATGTACAGGGGACTGGAAGGGAAATACCGCCTATCTCAAAAGTGGTTATATTAACATGGAAAATTCTATCAAAACAATGCAAATCGATTTTGTCTCCCGTTTTTGGAATTACATAATGAATATTGTAATCCATTTGAATATGTATGTCCATTTCATGCTGATAACATTTAACTTTACAAGTATTCTCAATCATTCCTCGAGATAAACCTTGGAATGATTTGATAATACAATAATCCTGGGGTACTAAGGGTTTTTCAGATATAAAACATAGGTCGTCTGTTTCTAAATTGCAATGGGGCTGGTAAAGTTTTTGTATACTATTATCAAGGTTTGAAAAGCTAATAACGTATTCTGTACTGGGGATATCCGAAATTTCACAGATTTGGTCGTAAATTTTAAATGGTATAGCTAAATATTTAAATGGTTTTAATTTTGATAAAATATATCTTGGAATTAAAGGTATTTTAATTACTAGTAAAACTGCATCTTCTGTTATTCCACACTCTATTAGTGGGAGAGTATATAATCCGGTGAATTCTGAAATTGGAATTGTTAAATCTACATTAAATTGTTGCGTTTTAAATTGTATTTCCTTTAAAAGTGAATATAAGGTATCTGAAGCTATTATATTAGAAGGAATATAATTAGTCTGGTAAGATGTTAGTAAATCTTTCTGTTGTTCTCTATTTAGTGTTGGGACGTATGGTTTATATAAAATAAATTCTTTTAAAATGCTACCTTGCAAAATTCTATTTAAAAATCTGAACGTATTTTCGTTATTATATAAATTTGGTAAATGTTTTCTTGTAATTATAGAGCAGCAATATGAATTTAAAAAGTTATCATGTAAAAGTGGTGAAAATAATATTTCATCTCTAAATTTAGTAACGAAAGTAGGATTTGGTGAACTCGCATATTTATCTTCCGTTTTTATTATGTTTTGAAAATCGGATGTCATAATTTTATCTACTGAAATATTTAATATGATCGGATACACTAGTATAAAACAAAGGAGGTGATAAAGGAAAATTGTGAATACCATTTACTATTTTATATATAGGATTTATTTCATCGGCTTTAACTGTAAAAATTTTAAGTAAAATAAACAAAATAGATAATGCTGAAAAATGACTGTGTTTATGATAATTTTTAATTTTCTGTAATTGCTATTTATCATAAGTGCCTTGTGGCGATCTATTTGAAGAAGTAGTTGATTGTTTTGTTCGAGTTTTAGGGGAAGGTTTCTTTGATGATTGTGTAGGAATACGACTTTGACTATTCAAATGTCGTGCTCCTACATCTTCAATATTACTTAAAGGAACTGATAAATTATAGTTAGGATGTTCAGGAGACTATGATCTAGGGGTATCTGGTGAAGGAGGAGTTTGAGTTAAAGATTCCGTTCCTCTCGATCTGCTTTCAACATAATAGCTTGATAAAACTCGTGGAATAGGAATTCGTAAATTTACAGTACCGTCATCTCTACATTTTCGAATTTTCTTATAAATGGTGTATAATATGTAGGCAGTGAATAAAATCATAAAGAAAATTATTAAAATTTTACTAGTAATGTTAATGTTAAAAGGATCTTCGTTAATTTCATCAATTTTTGTTTTAATTCTATTTTCAACTTTATCAAAGTCGTCGTCGTCTTCTGCTCTCGCATTCATAGGAAATGTGAAACAAATTAAACTAGGATTTTTAAATATTAATATGCCGAGAATCGCTGTAATAATGATTAACCAGATAAATTGATATCCGTAAGAACTTTTAAAATGTTCTGTTGAATTTTCTAAATTATACGCAACACTATCTACTTTAGCTGCTATTGATTGAAATTGATAATCGTCAGATATGGAGGATAAATTGATATGTGGCGTG
This sequence comes from Campodea silvestrii, assembly GCA_034694985.1. NCBI lineage: Eukaryota > Metazoa > Arthropoda > Diplura > Rhabdura > Campodeidae > Campodea > Campodea silvestrii. Next base: position 13,151 of record JAQFYR010000159.1, read on the forward strand.
TTTAAATGCCATGAAGCATCGTAAATTTGAGAGAGGTTTGAAAAAATTAATCTATCTGGATTTGTAGGTTTTATTGTTAAATCTGTAAATTTGCTCCAACTAGCGGGAATTACGTGATGAATAGCCGTTTCAACGATACCGTTATTATCACATGGAAATAAACTTTCCAATATAACCTGGTCCTTCATGAGGACTCGACATCCGCATGCGACCTGAATCTCTATAACTCCTGGGTGTCGTGTGGTATTAATAACTTTCTTATCATTTCCGCAATCTAAAATCAAATCTGCTGAAGGCATTGTAATTAATCATGATTGCCATGCAACTTCAGTTATAACAGTGTGTTTTCCCTCTTGACAAGTGAAAGCACAGTGATTTCTGATCTCATCAACTGATCCACCTCTAAAGGTTACCACCGGACATAAGGTGTTTGTTTATCTAGTACTAGAATATCTAGGAATGACACAAAGAATCTCTTCCTCTCTGCAATGACTTAACGCGTTTCCTGAAATGCTTCTTAAATTATTGTCTGAAATAGCAACGTATGTTTGATCATGTGCAATGACACAAGTGGAATCTTTTTTCCAAGAAAATAGAACCGTTTGGAATTGGTATAGTTCCCACTTACTTGCGACAGTTACCAATGGAATTTTGATTGAAATAAGCATTCTATTTTTACTTAATTGACAATTAATAATTTTGAGATTGTAATATTGTGAAATATGACTTAAAGGGATAGCCAATCTATAACCAGATTTTAAAGTTTCTTTTACCAAATTTTTCAAATCTTTAGCTAGCATTGCAGGAGTAACAATTGTTTGAGGCAAATGACGTGCTTTACAATGACTAATGACGTCATTTTGAACAATAAGTTGGATAAATTGTAACATTACTCTAAAATCTACCAAATAATTAAATAAAGTTAAGTAATTTTCTCGTTCTTGAGATGTAAATTCTTTTAAGATTTGTTTTCTCATTCCATCTAATTGTATTTCTAAATTTTTAATATGATTTTCCGTTTTCTTAAAAGTATTAATAATGTTATCGGAGTAACTATTTATTCGGCCTTGTAAATTATTTAAATATTGATGATCTTTTTTCAATAAAGATGATAAATCTAAAATAGCTTCTCCAATTTTTTTGTCATCTTTGTAAAGACTATCCAATTCAGAAGTAGTGGCTAAACTACAGCACCACGTACCAAAGTCACCAAGAAAATCGAGTGCGCGACTAACTCGGTTTTTAGGCTTAATTTTATTTTTTTCTTTCTTAATTTCCGCATCTGGTTCATTTAATGGAATTTCACGTTTGTAAATATTAGCTTGGTTTCCATAATTTTGAAAGAAGGGGCTAGTTATAGTACTGTTTAATGTTAAAATTTGACTCATAGCAAAAGATCTTAATTGTTGACCCATTTTTAATAAATTACAATAAGGATTCGAACTATTGTTTGGATCTCCAAAATTGTTATAACCATAACTACCACAGACTCCGTCTGTCAATCTCATTGTTAAATTTTCATTGAATTCTGATAGTATTATCCAACTTAAGTTATACAGCAATGGAATGGATGATTCGTAAGTGATCATTTGGGGTAATTTACGGAAATATACACCAGCTACTACCTTAACCGGAGGTTTCACCGTTTTTATCTTGTCCACTGCTAGCAGCTTGGCTTTACCCATCTTGGGTTTCTCTTCTTCCATGGGGGTGGCGGATATGCTGACTATCAGGGCTAGACTCATCCAGGGTACTATTAGTGGTAGATTCATTGTGGGGAGGGCAGACCAAATCAGTGGTAACAATCTTAGAAAAAAAATACTAACATTGATATTAGCCGCTGAAAAGGAATGTTATGGTTAGTGGGAGGTAAGAGGGGTTAGAACTAAATTTTAGAAGGGTTGGGACGGGGTGTTAAGTTTTCTTAGCAACATAGACTGTTATTCGGGGATCGGGGAAATATAGGGTTTTAGTCGTTGGATATGAATTGAATCGAGAACTAGCTCTCCATTGGGTTTATGTTGTTTAATGACCTTATACACAACATCAGACAACTGGGAGTGGATTGTAAAGGGGCCTGTCCACTTATGTAATAGTTTAGACGTACGATTCTTTTCACCTGCGGGCATATATATTAGGACTTTTTGACCGGGGGAATAAGCTACATTGACTCGGGACTTATCGTAATAAGCTTTTTGTTTAAGGTGGGCTTGGTGGAAATTTTCTTTAGCGATTTCTCTACACAATTGT
>JAQFYR010000160.1:0-15386 GCA_034694985.1 Campodea silvestrii
AAGTAATGTGGCATTGTAAATCATGTATTTTTCACGAAATTTTCAATTTGAATTGCATTCCAAAAACATGCACAACATTGACAACAATCCGCGATTGAGGTAAACCTTTTGGAACTCCATAAATACCCTTTTATATTCACGTACACATATAAGTACATGATAATATTTTAAATGCTTTTAATTGTAAGAATTTCCAAACCCCAACAGATTACAATATATTCAATTTTTTTAATAAGGCACTTACTTTTATGTCATCGCCCTGTACCACAATTTCCAATTCACTGTAAATTCAGTCATCGATTTAACTGAAAAGCAGTTCCTCGCACCTGCACTGAAAAACAGTGAATTGAACTGGTATTACAGTGAAACTTACTGGAACTAAAGTACTTTCCAATTCACTGTTTTTTTCGGTAACATGGTGTTCACTGTTTTCTCCAGTAAAATTCACTGTAATTTCCGAACTGCAAGTTAATATGGAAGAAACAGTTGATTTTCAGTGAAATTTCACTGGAAATAAATTAGAGTGATAGAATACAGTTTGATCTATGATGGACAGTCATTTTTGTTTATGTAAACACGTAACTATCGCAAAAATTTCACAGAAGTTATGTTTACACACATTGTTTTAATTTAAATGGTGTAAAATAGAACTTATTTTTGCCGAAATCACTCCACTCTAACTCCACTCTGAGATCAGGAGCAGCACATACAGTAAGTCTACCAAAATTGGAGTGTGAACAAGGTATTTCGTTATTTTTACTTGTATTATTATGATGTTATTAATTTATTTTATGTAAACTAGATTGACTTCTACCGTTGTAAATCATCATTAGATTAACGATTTTCTAAATAAAGATTTGATTTGAGTAGAAGTGAAGTGGAGCTCCCTGAGCGGGAATGCAGGAGAAACGAAGGAAAACAGAGTACAGTATTTTCATCACCTGTACACAGAATTTTTGATAAAGACATAATTTACTCGAAAAGTTCTGTTCATTAAAATAATAATAATGGCGATAACGTTCTCTACTTGTGTCTCACCCACAATAATATAATTTCTCTATTTTGCCTTTCTTTGCTAAAACATGCAATGCGAAAAAAAATCCAAAATAATACGTTTCTTCATTAAAATTAGTATTTGTAATTATTTATAAAGGGCGTATATATAATTTAAACAATCAGCTAAGGAAAAAAGTTCTGTCGAAATGGACGTATCTGTTCCACCCCACCCAACATCAAAGGTGAACAGTTTTTTTTAATTTCATTTATCGGGACTGGAAGTCATGAACAATGAAAGTACAAATTCTCAAACAACTCCCAAAATGATTTTTGAAATTTCCAGCTACAGCTTGCTGAAAACAGGTAAAATTTTAAAGTGTCTCTCCTGAAAAATCTTATTTTTGCACTTAAGCTCAGCGACGAATGTAACAATAGGCAATTTTCGAATTATCATGTTAATCCAACGTAAAATACGGAATGAAACTTATTTGCATTGAGGCAAATAATATACTTATTATTCCTATGTGGTTTCAGATTTTAATTTTTTTCTATTCTTTTTCAGATTGATGAATGCACTGAATCACAAGAGAAAACGAAGCAGAAGCCTTCTTTAAAAAAATGAAGTGGATGTTTGAATTTTAAAACGTTGACAAGCTGAAATGTGCTTACATGATACTAAATCAAATATTTACAATTGTGATATGTTCTGCTTTTGTTTCTTTTGTTTTCACGTTAATAAAAATAAATATGCAAGTAACGTGATTGTGTTCGTATAAGTTTACCTGTAAATGCTCAAATTGTGTATTCATGATTGAAATACAACAAATTTACAGCTATAGGTTCTCCATTTAACGCAATATTCCAATCCAAATAAAGCTCTCAAGAAAGCAGCTCGGGTTGCGATTATGGCTAAGTGCCGAACCTTGTCGTAAGTGAGTTCATGTTGTAAATATCGATAACTTTTTTTATTTTATTTTTTTATAGTCATTCGACTAGGTAAGGCATAATTTCCATGACTCAGCCTCGTAGATTAGGAAGAGCGCCAATGCTGGTGCACTTAGCCTAGGGGGTAAGTAATATAATCCTTAATGGTAAAACCGTAGTTCCTAAATCAATGATGAAATACATTTGGAAGTAACATGAAGGCAGTCACCGTTTAACGCTCTTGGAAAAGACACGTACTTTCTCGTCTCTCCGTGTATGGCATTTAACTGTAGTGCAGAAGTTTTATGAAAAAGTGTGATGAACGATGTCTGAAACTAGTGGAATTAAGTCAGCAACAGGTAAAGACATTAAATCTTATTTAATACGTGCTTCAAATCCGGTTGCTAATGAAAATTCGCAATCTCCGAATGGTAAAGAAAACAGTGAAGTAACGGTTGATTCTGATATGAACAGAAAAAACTGACAGAATTTTGAATCCATTTGAAGGAATGCGGGACTAATTTGAATGCTTTTGTAAAATGAATTGAACAATTAGAAAACAAAAATGAAGAATTTTCCACCGAGTTATCAAGTATAAAGAAGAAAGTAGATGATAATATTGCATCAAATGAAAGTGTACTAGCCAAAATGCAGAAGAATATGGAGTATGTTTTGGACAAAGTGGATGATGAGGAAAACAGATAAAGAAGAAGCAACCTTGTATTTTCTGGTGTGGGCGAAGACACGGTAGAAGAGAAATGGAAGGAAGCGAAAATTAAGTTGCAGAGTTGGTTGGAAGAAAATTTGGAAATTAAAGCCACATCATTGGGTCGTGTGCACAGGTTAGGAAGATTTCAAAATGGTAAGAACAGACTGGTTATTGCGAGCTTTAATAAAGATGAAGAAATAAGTGAAATATTGGAGAACAGTCGCAAATTGAAAGGAAAACAGTTTGATGGGAAAGCAGCTTATGTCAACGAAGATTTCTCGGTCAAAGTAAGGAAGATACGATCTAAATTGTTCGAAATTCGGAATCTGTTCAAGAAAGACGGTGTGAGCTCGGTTGTACGGTATAACAAGCTTGTGATCGACGGCGTATCATTCTATTACGACGAAAAAAAGTAAAAATGTGTATTCGTTAGTGCGGGAGAATAATAAAGGGCCTGTCCGTAAAGTGTATCTTATTGAAGTGAATGGTTTTAGCCGGAAGCACTCCGTGAAGTTTCTTATGGTCGCATACAGCGAAGCGAAATAGTATGAAAGAACCGTATTCGTAAATATGTAAAAACATTGCAATTTAATTCACATTCTGAAGGAAATCAACGATGGATCACCTCCAATTTCACAAGACATATTCAGAGATTCCATTTTAATAAAATTACGGGTAACGTAACTGGTTCTGGTAATGGCAAGAAAACATCGACATGATTTTTGAAAGAAAAATATAACGTAGAGTGCTATACCGGCCGCCGTATGAGTCTATATAGATTGTCGTACGCGCTACAGTGTCTAAAGGTATCAAAATAATCTTAAGCATTAATCAAACAATCCCCGATTTCGTATATAATATTCATTTAAAAAGGTAAGTGGTATTTCTGAAGGAAACAATTCAGTTTCATCTATATAATTCATAATTTTATTTAATAATTGAAATCAAAGCATAAAATACAATATTCCAGATATTATGTATATCTCAGAAATTCGTGGCATTTTTCCTGTGGTTATAATACAACAATATAAGTTTCAAAGTTATACTAATAATATTCTACTAACATATTTAAGCATTGAAGATGCATTGCTCTGTCACACAACAAAGAAACGGGATTAAATTATCTTAATATTAATATTATAAAATACATTACTTACGTACAATATGTATTAATACACAACACTTCACTGACTTTAAGTATTTAACATTTTAAATATATATAGTTCCAATTTACAACGTACAGCATAACATTACAAGTAAGAGAATTCAATAGCAAGAATGATAATAATAGAATGAAGAGTGAATGAATGTATTACGCACCCAACATACAGTTTTGTTCAAACTCAAGGTCGGCGTAATCCGACCACGCCTATGGAGAAGCTACATCCGTATTTACGTAACAGTTGATGCAGGAATCTATTCAAGGTTAAATTGTTAATATTTTTAGTACTGAGATGTGTTTATGTAACGTGATTACGTAATGCAAGTTGGCCTTCATCAAGTATGAAGCATTTTATATTGTGTTTTAAAGCATTGATATTTCTTTTATATATTAATTGTAAGAATTTAGTGTTTGAATAAAAAATATGCTATGGTTTTATTATAGTGTAGCGTATTATTACTGTTGTTGTATATTATATGGTTATATTAATGTATGACGGAGTACGGCGATCGTCATAATACCCCGTATTCAAAACTAAAATTTTGAAACAAATGTCAAAAAGATTAATTAATTATTTGATATTTTACAAAATTTCTAGTATATCAATCTTCGAATCTTCCCTATGTGACAGTAAGTTACTTAACAGCTAACATAATTAAATATGAGTAAATATTCATTTTCATGATTCATATCATCAATAGATATCTATATATTCATGATCACTAAATTATATGGCACACTAATTCACTTGCAATATGTATATATATGTATTGCTTTCGACACATTTCACTTTCATGGGTCTTATTATTCCCCATCGAACTATTTTTCGTCACCATGTCACTTTATCAAAATTGAGTCAAATACACCAGGGTAATTCGTTGATGCAGAGGATCGGGGGGTAGTTGTTCTAAATAGGGTTGGTGATCCATACAAGGTGAGTGTTTGATAGTTGAGTGGTGTCTTAAGTGACTGCCATCTACATAGACCATTTTCCATAGGTCAGCTACTATACTACACATAACTCTAAAGATATAATAAAAATTCATTAAGTACATATATTATATATTTGTGATAATAAACATCCTAACATTTCCAAATACTACAGAAGACTGGTCCCTATATTCTCCTGTTTAGAGAACATTTATCTGAGTAAATCTTACTTTTATGATACCAATGAAGGGAAAAAGTGGGAAATAGGGTATAATGATTATAGTTCATGGTATCTTCTTTTCTTCTTCAAAATTCGTCACACATCATAGCGTATCGAAAGGTACAAAAATGTCTTTCACGACCCTGTATTCAGCTTAGAAAAACGGTTTCTATTTACGTATATTACAGTTCATTATATGATAATCACATCAAATACACGGAATTGTCTATGCAATCACACTTATCACTTCGTATCTAATGTTGTGAAGAATTGAAGTCGTTGTTCCATTATCCATTCCATTCCAAGGATCATTATTTGGATCTATATGAAGACTTCTTCAACATTGATATCAACCATCAATCATAGTAGGGGTATATCATTGGATTTCAATCAACCACAGTCTTCACCATCAAGAGGGGTCTAGGTAGTTTCCATATACCATACAAAACAAACCATCTTCTTTATCAATCATAAGTGGGGTAATCATATCCTCAATCCATCATATTGGAGAGTAATAACATCATCATTTCCATCATCCATATTATAGTACCATTCCCATTTCCACATACATTAAGTTGTGTTCCATTTTCATCAATAAGGCATACATAGCCATCTTCTTCATTTGTGAATTAACCATCACATAATATGGTTTTAGTTTTACATATTGTCTTTAAGGATCATACGTGTCCGTATCGCATATTCGTTCTATCGAAACAGCGCGATTCACTACAATCGGGAATTCGCATAGTTCATCTTCTTGGCTGCGTCAACGATTGAGTTAGTTAATAAAATCGCATCACTTCCATTACTTTCTTGAGTTGATCGGATAAGAGGGGATATAACTTGGGACAGTGGAATCATTGGGGGTATTGGCAATCTGGTAGGTGTTGGAGGAGGATTGGTGGGTCTCATTGGTTCATAACATCCTGTAACATCACCGTAAGTGAGATTAGAGGTACCTGCTTCCTTAACATTAGTATTTGTTACATTTTTCGTTTCTTTAGTAAACGTTTTCAACTTAGTACTTTGGGGTAAAACTGGTGAATCTCTTGAACAAGACGGTTTCTCGTAATCATGAACTATTTTATCTTGTTTATTCCTAATCAAAGTTATACAATCATCAATATTTTTCTCTATCATATCATAGTATTTCAAAGCTAAATTCCATTCTTTCCATAAAATTATAGTAATTACAATTATAGTTATCACTAATACTATAATTACACAAATAACTATTATATTCCATCCGTTTAAATAATAGTCTAAAAATCCAGTATCGACACATTTTCTCACATTATTGCAAAAAGGATGAAATATATTATCAAATTTATTTACCGTCAATTCGTGATTATTGGCTATGAAAATCGGTAGTAAATTTGTTACTTCCACGCTATCTTTGGTAATGTCTAGTTTTATACATGGGTCGTATTGTTTAACGTATTTAGTTCTGCCATTATTATTAATAGAAAGTATGCAATTGCAAGCTAATTTAAATAACAACGCGCCATATTCAAATTTAGTCAAATCTACTTCATACGTAATGTTATCATTATGATCATTATTACAATGTATTTCCATTCTATCATCTTTTCTAGGAATAATAAATCTATGATCATAAGAAGTTTGAATAATTACTTCTGCATTTGATTTTTGACATACTATACCACATTCATTCATGATGTCTTCTCTGTTGATTCCTGTGAAAGACTTTATTAAACAAAAATCCCTCGGCAAAATATCTTTAGGTGTTATATGACACAAATCACTAGCAATTAAATTAGTTCGGACTGTACAAATCTAAAAGTTTGTTATCTATTTTATTGAATGAAATTACACTTTGTTCTGGTACATCTTTTATCTGACAATAACTATCACCTATTTTAAATGGTAAGCTCTGGTGATAATATAGAATTATCTTAACTTTATTGTAACTTGGTATCAATGGAATTTTGACTGTCATTAACAACTGGTGCTGCGTAACCACGCATTCGACATATGGTTGACTAAATATGGAGGAAATATCCTTCCACTGAATAGCCATATCTAGATTCCGATTTTTAATACGTTTTTCAACTATTTGTAATGATTTTAATAATTTATCTAATGGAAAAATCTCGGAGTTCAAATATCCAATTTGACATGATTTAATTATTGCTTTTTGTTGATCAGGGTGCAATCGCATTGCATGGTGTTGTAATAAAAATAATTTTCCGTATTTATCATCATTAACTAAAGTATTCAAAAATATATGTATTTGATCATTATTAAAGAAGCTAATTTCGTGTTTTCGCATTAAGTTATCACAACAGTATGATGCTCTTGATTCCGTATGAAATATGGGATTATAAACGAACAATTCCCTTTGTGAATTTATAACATCTACTGATTTTACAATTTCAGTTTCATTACTTCTTAATCGGAAATCATCAATAATATTTTCGTCAATAGTAATATTTATAATTAATGGAAATGAATTGGTAAACAAAATAGGTGGACTTAATTGCAAGGAGTTTATGCCACTAACAAATTTGGTATTTATATTTAATTTCTCGGCCATGTTTCCAATGTAGTTTTCCTGTAATAAAAAGATTAACATATACGATACCCATATCCATGATACATCTATCCTACATCTGGTTAATGGCTATAATGTACTGCTAGCATCATTGGGTGCGTACCTATTCATTTGGTGTAGCTGTATACCAGAAGATGCACGTGACGTGCAAAAGTATACTCATAGAATAAAAACTTTACAGAAGGAGGCTATATTAATGTGTTTCTTTTGTGCTAATGTTAGAACAACGTCGCTGTGATATTTTTTGGTTCCAAAACTATAGTGCACTTAAATAAAATTTATAAAACCAAGATTGTATTCGTTTGGTTAATGTCCAAAGAGTATCACAGAAAGCACAATGGAACAAATGGGAAGCAATTTACATAAACCAGACAAGTATGGGGCTCGCCTAAGTATGGGGCGATAGACCATATTGCGCCGGAAAACTGGAGCAATGTGGTAAAAACTTTGAAAGATGATGTTTGCTATGCATGAAAACGTGAGTTATATAATGACATTAGAGTGAATTAGTTTATAATATTCATATTACTGTTAATTCCTCATCAAGTGAAAGTTGGAAGTGATTACATAATAAGTAACCCTTTACTTTTCCGGGTTAAGGTAACGTTTCAATTACTTTCCTTGGAGACAGTAACTTTAACGAAAATAATAACTTTTTTCGTCGAAGTAACGGTAATACTATCGCATTACTTTTTTCAAATAACGAACTCAACACTGGAGACTGAACAATCAAATTCGTATATGTGTACTTCAAAACCAACATCAGATGATGATTACCTTTCAATGGAAATTTACATTAGACGTGTAATACTTAAGCAATTCGCACTTTCTTCTACCAGCCAAGTAGATAAGGATTTTCTAGAGCAAAAATATTCTCTTTCATGGGTGCTCACAGGCAGGGAACATGGCGCAGCTTGCGCCACGGGAATAATTTTTAGGGGGATTTTTATAAGGAAGATTTTGGATCTTACATATAATCACCGTTAATAAAAAGTAACAACATTTTTTTTAAGTTTAATAATGCAAAAATGTTATACATCTACATTTATATACCAACATTTTCTGGAATCTGAGAAGGTGGGTAGGGGGAATTACTTCGACATATAATAAAAAGAGAGTTAGATAAATATTTAAAAGAACATATTGACATCTGATATGGAAGTTGGGGGAGATTTATTTCAAAATACTGACAGTTGAATGTAAAATGACTTACGTTAAGCATCTAAGAATATGGAATATAGTTTAATAAAATAACTAAAAAGTTCGCCTTTTCGGCATTTATTTTACAAACTACATGTTTCGCACAACTAAGGCATCTTCATAGTACGTTTATGAAATAAATGCGAACTTTTTAGTTATTTTAATGAAGTGTAAAATATTCTGCAATCTCAATACAGTGCTAATTTGTAAATGTAGTTTAAGTTCGGGGGAATTCATTTAGAGAGAAATGAAAAATGAGTTATGCTATGTAAGTATATAAATTATATATATGCAATTTTCGATATCTGCAGTCGACGTTTTATGTAAGATTTGATTAGAAAAAACAAAGTATAAGTTATAAAATAGGATTCTGACGTCTAAAATCTGTAGTCAAAACCGCGGAATTTATTATCACTCCGAAGACGAGATTAACCCGGAGAGAAGAGTCAGCCGCGGTTGCCAGACCATCGAGATAGCAACCAGGGCGCCTTCCGGCAGGCCTCCTAGACACAAGGAACGAAGCAAATTAAGCCTGACCCCAGAACAGAAGGGGCAACAAAGAAGAAAAAATTTGTCATCCAACCCCAGGTGTCGGACTTTCCCGGTCGACGTGGATCCGGCTCTGCTACTCAAGCAATTCGCCGAAGACCACCCACAAGATCGTTTCAGAAAGACCTCACTCCACCGTTTCCTTCGTACTTGAGGAGAAACATAAGGCCCACGAAACCACGCCAAAATAGGTGGAGCACTATTGTTATGAACATCGGCTCCCACCACGAAAGAACTGCAAGTCCAGGGACACCCCGCCGAGGTTCCGCTATCCCGCAGCGGTGGCTGATCTACTTGGTATAATGAAGGATTATGTGCCCCGTTATCTGACGGCCCATCCAGACCAGAGAGACGATCTGCAACATACCCTTAAAAGACGGGTTTGTGCCCAATTCGAGTGTTGCCGAGGAGCGCGCTGGCAGAGTGGGAGTGTATGTTTCGAAAGGGCGTCGTGGAGGATCGTTACCCCCGACCTGAATTATTATACTTTGTGTTAACAATTGATTTCTTGTGAGTTAGATTAGTAATAAATGTGTGTTTCTCCGTAATTAATATTTCTTTCTGTGAACTCGGGGTGGTGCATAGTCATTGCAAAAATATTTACACATCTTCATAATCTTTAAGGAGCCACAGATGCAAGTTAGTATGAGAATTGTTTCAGCTGCGTCAAAACGTAAAGTTACTGAAACTCCTCAATCTCCTATTAAGGCGATTGTTGTGGATTTCATGGCGTTTGCAAGAAAGGTGCCTATTGAATCTTTGAAGATAAAAAGGTACAGAGAATATGCAAATATTCTTTGGAGCGATCTACCAAGGCATTCACCGCAGCGAACGTGTCAACATCATCTTTAGAGCATGTCACACACTTATCTTTATCTCTATCAAATTGTTTTCGTGTAGTAAGATAGCCCCATTAACACTGCTACATCTAGTCTACCAGAAGGTTTCAACAAGGAGAAGGTTGCAACTTTAAAATTTCTAAAATGTTTAATTTAGCGTAAGAGCAGCGCCAAAACCCTCATCTGGAAATTCAATGTTATTGCTGAATTCTATATTAATAAATTGCATGTTTTAAATTTAGTTTAGCAAATATGTGATCACTTCCTGATATCATCATTGAATTATCGTTTTTATTGTTATTTTATATTTGTTTGATGAATCTTAATGGGTTTTCATCGTAGATACAAATAAAGGACATTATTATTATTTATTTGATTAATTTATGTAGCACATACGTAGAAGCTCGTTTCAAGAAAATATATTTTTTTAATGGAAAGGAGGCATAGAAGAAGCAAATAAGAACTCAATAAGCATAAAGCACTTTTGGATGCAGCCAGAAATCAAAAAAAGTATAGGTTTAAAAGAAACAAACAATAATGAAAAGGTTTTAAATAAAAAGGACTGATTATAACGTATATTGTAGTGAAACAATCCCCTGTATTGACCTAATAGATGAAGCAGAAGATGTATACTACATCGACCTCACACAAGAACCAGAGACAATCTCCTGTATTGAACTAACAGATGAATTAAAAGATGCACACTACGAACTCGAAAGTGGTTCATGTTTCGACTCCATGCTGGTTGAAACAGAATACGCTGACTCATACATCAACGTAGAGACAGGAAACGTGTTTTCAATCGATCTGAGAAAGGAGAAAGAAGAAACAGAAAAAAAGGATGTTTATAGTGTCTGTAAACAATGTCGCAATTTTTTTTTGTTTTTGTGATCTAGTAGAAAAAATAATAAAGTAGTCATAACATAATATTTTATAGTTTATCATTTTTTAGACAATCATTATGAAAGTATGACAATCGTAACAATTCCAATGATCTTTTCTCTTCAAATTATCAATAACAAAGGACTATTGGTTCACTTTCTTCTAAATGTGGCGGATTGTGTCAATAATATATTTTAGATAGGTTGATATGTAATATTGTAAGGGGCCCCACAGCGATACCTGGTTACCCCAAAATGGTAGGTGGCATAAATAATAAATTGAGAACCACTCAATGGATTTATGGGTGATTTACTTCTACCAACAGTACTTTGTGTTCAGACGCTGATGGACTGTTTCATATTTTCTTGGAAGTACCCAAGTGGCCCTAAATGAAAACTTCACAACGCCTAAAGATTATCGACAATAATTTTTTTATGCAAATTAATATTTTTCGGTAGATGTATCAACGACAGTATCCCCAAGGAGCCAAAATGGATTAAAATTATCCCAAAAGAGTAATTGAAAATGGCCTATTCTTAGTAACACGATAAAATCTATATTTAAAGACGACTTAAAAATATAGATTTTAACGTGTTACTAAGAATAACGATTGCACATGGAGGTACAGAAATGGAAAATATATTGTTTTAATTTCGAGTGTTCGTTTCTATTTTTTTGGATTCACAACCATAATGAAGAACACGCTGCGTGTAATAATGTATAATAATAATGAGCCTACGTATAAGGATTACAGAAATATTAACCCGTGTTGTCATGTACTGGAATTGATATCAAACGAGGAAATACATTGAAAACAAGAAGATATAACAATGTATTTTTGTAAGTGTATTCTTTGGCGCTTTGGGTGATTTATTTTGGACGATTTATTTTCGTAACTTTGGAAAGGGATTGGCGGTTTTGGGCTACTGCCGGCTCACCTGCTTAGTTACTCATATAGGAATGAACAAGTTTATATAGAACCTTTTTGTTGATATAAACTTCTCTGTTAGTCGGTTGCAAATGCTGAAATTCTGATTTAGTGGGACAAGTTGCCAGTCACAAAATATCCAAATGCCTTTGCTAGGCCACTTCTTTATCATTTTACGCCTCGAGTTATGTAAAATGTACAAGATATTTATATTGTATTCATATACGAAACAAGAATTTATCAAATGCAGTACGAATTTTGGGCAGAAAGCATGTGTCCCCCACAAACTTTGAAAAACTTAATGTTACCTCAGCTGTTCAAGTGTTGTCGGACACAGTAATTGCAGCCATCAAGGTTCTAAAGTACAGTGCGGAATATGGTATTGTCCAAAATCCTTGAGAATGAAGCTGAAAGGAATGCGACTGATGTAGATGACAGGCAGTCTAAAGGGGTGGGGTATATCAAGAGTGAACTGTATTTCCATTATTTATCCTTCTCTGAGAACGTAATGAAGATGGAAACTATATGTATTCATTGTGAGACTTATCAAAAGCAACGCACATAAAAGTGCATCAAAAGTTTCGCCTGAATCTGATAACCTACACTTTCCTGCACACAATTTGTCAAGGTAGCGGATATTCCGATAATCGTAAATTAGTCAGGATCAAAAAGTACCTGAGCTACAGCTTAGATAGATTTATGATCTACGGCACAAATATCACGTTTCTGTTTATTGTTGTATTGATGATTCGACCTGGTTTCAGAGCACAATATTTACATTTTCTCAAAGACTTGGAAAATTACGTCATAAATCGAATGTGTAGTAAAGAGATTTAAAAATGCAATGTGTAATAAAATTATTTCAAGGTCAAGAAAATCCACTTAGATTTCCAACAACTTGAAAACTAGAAATATGTTTTTAACCAAAGTTTTCTCGTCTGGTAATCGTCAAATATTGTAACTGACTTTGAATCAACTGTTACTTGCCCATATTGACATCCAATCACCTTTTAAAAACACTACGAAGCTGCTTTGCGACGAATGTATGCAACTATGCATCGCTTTAGATAGTATTAATATGAGATTCCTAATTTATTTTAATATTACCTTGTTGGTGATCATAGCAATGCTTTGTTGTCGGCAAAACAAGCACAATTTTATATTAATTTACAATAGCATTGTCAACGTTTCGTATTAATTTCAGACGAAAAAAGCGGCACAATGGGAGAAACTGGACACAGACGCACAGGCAAAAAAATTAAAGGTCTTGCACGTTTTTATCCATGGAGACCGTGCTTCCGCGAGTACGACTGCGAACGCTGCGTGAAACCACCTTTTAGACCATGTAAGGTTAACATTCAAATAGTTGCGGCGTTAGCATTGCTATACGTGGGCAGAAATGATAGTCGGTACAGAAACAGTATTTGTCAACATGTATCGGGACTGGTTTTATCTCCAACTCTTCGCCTCTTACATCAACAGAGGATGGCCATTTTCAACAAAAGAGAGGCCTTCATAAAGTACTACCAACAATGCCAAGAAATTCACGAAAGACGTCCTTTCGGCGCTGCTAAGAAGGCATGTTTGGACTTACATGTGGAAGCTAGATTACTTGCGTTACTAGCACAGGAGACTACTGTACCTGGTTAGTGAAACGATTTACCGCGTAATTCTGTTTTATTTACTAAATAGAAACTTACATACTTATGTACATTACCTTTCATAAGAAAAGAATATTGGTACTGTGTTTCTAATGTGTACAAACAAAACGTATTACAATGTGAGGTCATCGTGTGTGCAAGGAGTTTTTTTCTGAAGACACTCAATATTTCAAATGGTCGTTTTACTAGAGCTACATTAAGACACTACTGGAGTTTCCCCATCTGATAAAAGGGGGAATAAGTGTGAGGCAGGGCCCGCTTCGGAATTTCCCACGGACGAAAATAAATAAATATTAATTATAAAAGATTGTTTTATTATTTCTAACCTGTAATAATTGTATTATCCTGTAAACTATGTTGTACAGTGAATGACAAGTGCACGAATGGTTACATAAGAGTGTAGGATAGAATGTATATTAAAAAGTGACGACGTAGCGCCAGCAGTGTGGTACGGGAGATATTGGAAGTTGAGTGATCTTGCAAATGTAGCAGCTTCACGGATCGGACGGCCTTGTTAGGCAGTGTCGATATAAAGTTATTTTAACCGATAAGTTTCGACTTCGGTCGATTCGGTGAACGTTCCGGTTTCTTCGGACGGATGACCGAAACATGTGTCAGTGTCTCATTGACCGATTTTGAACAAAGTATTCTCGGAACACTGAAAAATAGCTCGTGGCGTGCTCAGTTTTCGATTAGCACGAGACGGATTGCAATGGACACGATTATAAGCACTGGTGATGAACTCTGTTTGAAAGTATTTGGTGTTCTATGTAGTTGAAGCACAACTGAAGAAAGATTGTGGAGATTTTTCAAGATTGCAGCCTAGCACAACGAAGCCCATGCAGGAATCCCTGGAGATCCATGGACCGGATGCAGAGCAATCTGAAGAACAAACCATGCAGAAGTTGTAGTAATTATAGTCATCTATGTCTATACTATGTGACCTTTAATATCCTGAAATATTTGATGATAAATTATATTTCTCATAACAAATTATGCTGATACTTTATAGTGTAGATTTGTTCTTGCAAGCTTGCCAGTAAATTTAGATACAGAAAAGTAGATTTAAGATATGTTGATCGAGTTGTGTAATGTAAATAGATTTTTCAAAGTAATAAATTTTTACTTAAAATTTTAAAACAATCTAAACTCTATCATCCTGAAATAAATACAGTAAAGGATATAAGTATTACCTGTGGCTTCGTCTGATGTTCATCTTTGTCCACAGATTATATATTTTCTTCTGTGGGAAGTCCTGAAGAGGGTCATGTTTTCGAAACCCAAATATTCATCCTGAAATAATTATTAAATTCGACGGGAATGAGGAGTTCTCAACTCATTGTAAGTATTCAGTGCTCTTCGTTCCAAAATCGCCTGAATAATTCCACGAGAGCGATTATTTACCTAAAATCCCCTAGAACCTGAAGTCCTTATTATCTCCTTCCCTGCTATTCATATGCGAGATGATAAAAGAAATAGTAATATTATCTACCGCCTATATTATAACAACGTCTATATGAGGTTGTACCGAAAGGGCGTAGACCAGTAGATATTTCATATTATTATTATTATTAAATTTAAAGTAATTCATTTACAATATTCATTATAAAAACCCCTAAATAACTAACAATCGTTATAACTGGAGGCATCAGCCGCTCGTGGAAAAATTATTTCATTTCATTTTTCTCACTGTTATTTTCTTTATAGGTTTATAGATCATGTACATGTACGGATAGACGCCTCCGTAGTCTAGTGGTTAACATCCTTGCCTAGTACTCTGGAGGTCCGGGTTCGATTCCCGGCGCCGCCCG
>JAQFYR010000161.1:0-15340 GCA_034694985.1 Campodea silvestrii
GAATTTATTTATGTATCAGTAAGACCTGGTAATCAGCTTAAGCTAAAAAGAGCTTTGTTAAGAGTCACTATACAAATTTGATCACTTTAAATCAATTCTTTAAACTTGGAATCAATATGCATCAATTCTAGGTTAAGGTTAATCACTTTGGATCACTTCGTTAACCCTGCAATCAATATGAATCAGTTTAGCTTGTTCCTGATCAACTTGGTTCAACAGATTAACCTTACAGCCAATTTGAATCAATATATACTTTGGCCCGGATCAATTTGGTCAATGGGGAGAATTTATTTGCAAAATAATTAAAAAAAATATAAATTATCCATTTTTTAGTTACCTTTAATTCATTTAAAACTAGCGTAAATGTCAATATAAGCCTATGAAATGGACGAAAAACACATACCTGCCCCCCCACCCCCCACCCCACTGCATAAGTGTGTATTTAGAGAGGGATTAACCAAAGGAAAGGTTAGTCTTTTTCAATTTGGTTCAATTTCTACCTATAAAACCCTAGAATATGGATCAATTTCGATAAATTTCCATCAATTCTTGGATCAATTTGGCTGTAAAGATTAACCTAACCCCTTTTGGTCTTTTGCACAATATTGGGCAAAATTTAGCCTTTTTTTCAAAATAGAAGTTGATTTTTTTTAAAGTGGCAGATTGATGATTTTAGATTTTTAGTTTAGTCTTGATAAATTTCAATCAATCAATCTTGTTTGACAAATAAGAGATGGCTGCACCTGTCTGAAAGTGACATTAAGTTTTTCTATTTGTCAGGGTTACGCTTGATGAATTTTGATCAATTCATTTTTTTTTCACATTATTATAAGAGATCACTGCACTTGTATGAAAGTGACACATTGGTGATTTTTAATTTTTATGTTAGTCTTTTTTCAATATTAAACAATTCATTTATTTAGTTACCATAATTTGAAATTTAGGTTGAGAAATGTTAATTTTGTCAATGGTCAGAGAGAAATTCAATTACAAATGCAGACCTGCCCAAACTATGATTATCAATGCATTTATCATGATTTTCAATACAAAATTGACTTTACACTTTTATTCAGCAGTTTATTAAATAATAATTTAGGATGCTTTCTTGATATTCCAGGTTGCAAATAAATAATAAATTAAAGTGATTTATATACTTTATGAGACAAATTTTTATTAATCAGGAAGCTAACAAGTAAGAATATTTATTATGCTATATTTATAAATGGTTTCAGAACTTTCAGTACATGATTTGTAAGGCTGGTAATTTATCCAAAGGACTTCTCACATTGCAGCTATATTCAAAATGGTTAAACCTGAAAGGATAGAAAGTGTTATTTTAAAATACTTTATAAAAATATGTATCACAACATATAAAGTTAAGTATCTAAATCTAACCAAACTGCATGAAGAAAAGATTGATTTTAGCCTAGGAAATACCAAAGATCTCTTTTATGACTCCCTATAGAGCTTCAAAAATTTCAAATTCCAGAAATGGTTGAGTTTAAATCTTTAATTTTAAGTCACAAATATAATGTCTTAAAATAGGTGAAATAATTTAGTTTAATTTATTTTGTCTGCATTTTCCCTGTAGGAAAGAAAATTAACATATATTAAAATAAAACCTGGTAATATTCATTAAGGATGATAATATGACACAGTGATTTTATACTTTATTTAAAATAAATACTTTGTACATATCTTGTAAGCAACCACTTTTGCCTAAGTTAATAAAAATGAAGGTTAAACTAATATAATCTATTTTATCCTGGTGCAACATACATGGTCATATGTGGAAACCACTACAAATAAATGGGGCATTTGCTTTGTGAGGGGACCCTGGTCGCCCATGGTCTGTTCCTATTCCACTTTGATATTTTGGTAATATTCAAAGCATTACAGTTAAATCATCATGAACAGTACTTGAAAATTAGTTACACTTAAATAAATATAATAAACTTACTTAATTCCTTGGACGGTCCTCCAGAAGCCAACAGCGGATATCCTCCAAATATCCGCTGACAACCATATCCCTCACTCCTTCCAGTTGTAAAGCTGCACTGTGTCCAAAGAGATACAGTAAATTTAGCTTGATATTTCAAATTATTCAAGGTTGTTTATAAATGATTTAATTTAAATTTTTAAGCACATCAGTTATTCTCTTAAGTTCAAAATTAAAAATTTATTTGCAAGAAAATCATATTGTGGCATACTGGAAAAGTACTTAGTGAAGTATATACCACTGGAATTCATTTTAGAGGCTAATTTCAAGTACAATCAGATAGCAGACATACCAGTCTGGGAAGTTAAGTTTTGATTGAATTGTAAAATATCTGATTTTGATTGAACGTTTGATGAGATTTTTGGTGATGTTTTTCAAAAGCATGCATTTCTTTTCTATGTACAATTATTTACATGACCATACAGATGTGCATGATTTTGACATGCAAAGTGATAAATGAAGACAACTTTACAACAAACCAAAAATGTTAACATCACCTGTGCACCAACTAAAATACATGCATTGAATATTTTAATATCTACAGCAATTTTGTTAACCTACTAATTTCTACACTACAAATTGTCTTCACTCTCTTTTATTTTTTATTTCTTTTATTTTTCAATGCTTATATTTCTCTGGAGGCACAACATAGTAATTTTGTGTCTTAGGCACATGCCTATGTTGCATAATTGGTACCTTCCATGCACTAATAGTGTTGCCTGAAATAATGTAACATTATGAACAGTTTCATTTGTTACTTAATTTTCACTTTGTTTACAAGTGTGGATGTTCAAATAATTTTGTAATTGGTTTAAATTTAAATTAATTGGTTAATATTTATTGAATGACATATCATGTAAAACAGAATAATAATATGATCAGCACTGCTGTAATGATATGTTACTGTACTTTAATTTTTCCACTAGAAATATCATATCAAAAATTATTTGAAATCAATAATATTGGAATTAATGTTATTAGTTTCAGTAACAAGAAATTCACCATGGACATACACAGAATCATTCCAGTACCGAAAGCACTGTTCTATACTATACTATGGAACTGCAAACAGTTACTTAACTACAGCAATAATACTCGGGGCCAAGATCTTACTTTGCAACATTTTAGAATGCTGTAGAAGGGACATGGTATTCAGAGCATGTCCAGCAGTTAACACCAAGTTAGTACACTAATATCACAAAATATAATACAACACTAATATCACAAAATATAATACAAGTATTACAATTTAGAAACTTTCATTACCTTCTAAATTCTTCTACAATCTCTGTGTTGACATGACAGGAATGGCCAATGGACGCCACTTCAACAATTAACTGCCTGTAGTGGAAAGTATCAATTATTCGTGGCTCACCACCAAATATCTGTGCCCACGAAACAAAAAGCCTTTTGTAAAGCTGGAGACGATGGTCACTCATTTTTAATCTGGAATGAAATAAGAAAATGTCATCATTACTGTGTTCAGTACATGAATAATTAACTCTTTATTTTCAAATTGTCAGTAATTAAAAATTTGGTTTTAAAAATGTTAGATATCAAGTTTTATGTAAAATTTCAAAAGCAATTTATTTTAAAATATTTCAAAATTTTAGGTTTTATTTACAGTTTCTATGTTAAAATTTCAATACTTGAAACTTGTTCTGATGAGGTGAAGATTATTTTCTTATGAAAATGTATGTTATTTAACCCTATAATGACAAATGGGGATTCGGCCCTCCCTTGTACCTTTGTCTGTAACTTGAAAACTACTGACCCTATTTTATTCTGCAATTTTATGATTTTTTCATGTATGTTGTGATCATCTATGGCCATAAATTATTTTTCTGAAATACAAAATCATGTCATGGTGGCCATATCTGTTAATCATTTATTGGTATTTTTGATAATAGAATTCAAAAAATTAAAAATAGCAGCTTTCTGCCATTTTAAAATACTGTTTCTGATGTATAATACCTAACCTTTGTTTTGAATTTTACAATTTTTCTTAGATGTGCATCACAGTTAAAATTAAAAGTTTAGGGCTCTGCTTCCTGTATTTTCTATTTTATTTTCTGGTACCTGTACAATAAAAACTGCAGAATAAACAAGGTGGGCAAAAATATAACAGTTTTTATAATAATAGGCCTAGGCCTAATAGACAAGTTAAAAAATGTAATTCACTTGATATGAAGTGAATGCTGGTAGGCATATCTTAGGCGATTTTTTTAAAAAGTAGATTGGAATTTTTTTCCAAAAATCACAAAATCTTAAAGAAAAAAAGTAAGCAAGAAAAAAAGTTCTAACCAATGTCTCTTGGGTTGGCCAGTATGGAGGTTATGCCAATAAGCAATATCAGGCACATCCAAACCTAGTGATCAGCTTCAGTCAGCATTTAATTTCTGTCAGTAGATTAATCTACCAGTCAGTTTGAGTCAGTAGCCTACCCTATAATTCAAGGAAGGTACAATTTCAGTAGCCTAGCCTAGTAGCCTACATTGTGGTCAATCTAAATCAATAGGGAAGCTTAGTAATTGATTTCAGTGAATAGTCTAAGCTAGGACAGAATTTAAGCTAACAATGATTGGGGATGAACGATTTTGCTCAATGGGAGAAGTTTGCATTATTTTAAAGTAATGAACTTTTAATGCCAAAGGCCACCTACATGATTTTTTTCATATCAGAATCTATGACTTCCTCTCAACCAATAGGAGCACTAGAATGATATTGCAAATCTTGTCAAAAATCAAGTTGAGAGTTTGGGTCCTTGATTCATTTTTTCATGACTTCCAATATTATTTATTTTAGTCATGTGTTACACAACATTTATTACTTGAAACAACTGTAAACAGCTGGCAATGGCAAGATACCCAGGTCTTTTAGATTAAGGTTCATATTTTTCAAATAAAGTGTCACATTTAAGTGCATAGAGCCTTATGGTTCCCTACAAACTGTAATTAATGATTACTAGTCCTTTTCAAATGAGAATAAATGCAACTTCTTCAACTTGGTGGAATAATTGGTAAGTAGGCCTAGGCTGTTTTTTTATACAGAAGAGGAACAGCAGCCTTCATATTTTATTATTGGAAATAGGCTCCTAGCCTGTACATTATGTTTTATGGATAAATAAAGATACAAAACTCCAGGTAGCATTACATGTATTACTAGCCAATGCTACTTTAATTGTCAAACAGGCTGTTTAAACATTAATCTGTTCAGCAGTGGCCTAAGCCTTTTTATCGGTAAATTCTTGTAAGTTGGCATTTCATGTTTAAGATGCTTGCCACTTAAAGGAATTTTTGAGAAAATCGAATCATTGATGTTGTCACAATAGTGTGCATTAAAAATTGACAAATTGAACAACTTTCAAATCACAGATCAAGTCAAAAGTTGGGATAGTGGGGTTTGGCCCTTACTAAAACAAGTTAATCTTCATGCCAGTGAATGTAAAAACTGGAAATGAAGTATTATTTCCAAATCTGATTGTGTTTGTCCCGTTTTGATACCTCCTCCTGATACAAAGATCTAGATACCCTCCCACAGTACTTTTAAGTTGACAAGTCAACCTCAGGGGTCAGAGCCAGAACTTCCCATTTTTTGCATACATTGGTAGTTTTTGTTCAAGAATGGGTAAGGGCATGTAAATGGAATTCCATTTGACTGTTTTAAAGGAAAATAAAATTTTTAATTGGCCTATAAATATTGTGCTGTCAAAAATAAGGAAATAATAGTGAAATATGTTATTGAAAGCTTATTTTATATGCTAACTCACACAATGTGCTAATTCTTCTGTACTTTTCTTCCCAGCAAAGACAACCACACTTTCTAAACAGAGGCCATGAGCAAGATCCAAGATATAGTCCCCGTTCGTGTGCCAACACCTAACCCATCAGATGACTCATCAGATGAATCATCATCTGATGATTCTTTTACTTCAGCTACAGGACCACCGAACCCACCTCCAAATCGACCATTGATGTGGCACATGTTGGAGTTAGTTCTTATTATTGTGCTGATACTTTTCCTCCTTACTTGGATGCTTGTTGGTGCCTGTGTCTTGTGCTTGATGTATGACTTTTATTTTTGAAACAGATGTTTCCAAGTGTTCACATGTTTTGTAAGTGTTTTTTTTTCATTTTGGTCATATAAAATGTATAAATGAGGTTTATTTATATTTATTCCAGTTCAATTTTTTTTTAAATTTTATACATTGTATTTTTGTGTTGGTATTGTTTGTTTTCTGGGAACTATTAAAAGTAGTTAGATGTCTTATTCATTGTTTTATTTTACCCTTTTCATGACATCTGTTACAACCTGAAAAAACTAATGTTTCCGATAGAAAATATGTAGACATGGTCCGCAATGATTGTCAATGTTCAATTTAATTGAATAGCCTAACCTTTTATATTAAAGCAAATTGTATTTTTTTCCATATTTGATGTGCCACTTTTCTGCTCGTCTGTGACGTACACAGATGATTATGATATGAAATATTCAGACCTGTTCAGAACAAAAATCAAATTTCCAAATGCAATTTTTCAAATAAATTTATTGTATCTATGAGCCCCTGGTAGAGTAATTCGTGCAAATATTTTTGAAAAGAAGCCTACCACACCAAGCAAACTTTCTTAAATGATAGCTCTAAAAATAGACAAATAGTCTACCATAGTGGTCAGTTTGAATGAATATTCTAACCTAGTAATTAATTTCAGTGAATAGTCCAAATGACATTTTCCAGTGTAAAGCATTTTAAGCTGCCAATGTACAATTTCAGCCATCAGTATAAGCTAGGAGGCACTTTTAGTCAACAAAGATTGGAGATGATCAATTTTGCTCAATGGGTGAAGTGTGCTTATAGTAATGAACTTTCATGTCTACTTTCGATCAAAAGATTAACCTAGTATGTAATTAAATCTGTTAAAGTTGTAAGTTTAGTAAAAATCACAAATTGAACCATCATACCCTAATCTGTATAATTACAATTATTTTTCAGATTTAAAAATGATGACCTGTTTTAGCTGCTGTGGTGTTAAATTATATTATAGTTCTAAAATTGCTGAAATAAAAAACATTACTTTTTGTATGCATTTTATTGAAGGAAACTGATTTTGCCTTATCATACATTATTTAAAGAAAAATCACATAAGCATAAAGGTAATAATATTAGGACATATTTATTTGTGGTAAAAGGGTGCCATTGAATCTTCTGTCTGTGCATCTGAAATTAAACAAAATTAAATGCAACTTAATGAAATGAGATATAAATTCATCTGACAATATTATTGGTATTTGAATTTGATAAAAATAATAATGTAGCCTACTTCAATGTGCAGTACTTCAATCTGTAGTTAAATATGAAAAAACAATTTTACATTTTGATATTAGTGCTATAAGATAATAAGCAATTTGTATCTTTTTCATTTATAAAGGATATTAATGTAGATTTATGATCATTTAACCTCCTTACCGGCCACCACACTGGCCACCCCAAGTGTCTATGAGGTATTTTAGACTTCTCTACAGTCTACCTGAGTTATTTCGAAAATTTAAAAAATAGGAAAATAAATTTCACTGGCTGGAATTTGAATTTTTGTTACGAAACTACAGGGTGGTAAGCAAGGTTAATAATTTTATTCAGAGTTGAAGTTTAAAATTTCTCAGAATTTAAGGAATACAATCTTAGGTGCTAAAAGAAAATATGTTTCAAGTGAAAAGTGTGAATTTATGTAAGTTGTGAAAGACATACAATTCCATTAATCAAAATAAACATAAAGCATTGTGAATGTTTACCTGTATCACGTTGAGGACGAACAGGTGTCAAAGGTATAGGAATATCAGTAGACTCGTTAAAGACAGTGTTAAACATTGAAGCATCTAATGTTTCAAGCAGTCCATCTGAAGGATCTGGTACAGGTTTTGAAGAGTTTTCAGGCCACTCCTTAAAGAATTGTGACAGCTCCTGATCAGTCATTGTAGTTTCAGTTTTAACTGAAATAAAAAAAGTTAATATTTTGAGAAATTCAACTGAGTTTATAGTCTCAACATGATTTAATACAAATATTTCAACATGCTAATAAACTGATTCAATCTGAAATATTTCTTGAAATTCATGTTAGCTTATAAAATTTCCAGGACATTATTTTACTTAAAGATTCTTCTCAATAAGATAGTAAACTATCTCAGGTTGATTGTTGTCTGTAGATTGTTTTCCATTATGTTTACCTCTATCTTCTCGAGTAACAACATGTGTCAAAGGTATGGGAATATCAGTAGATTCGTTAAAGACAGTGTTAAAAATTGAAGCATCTAATGTTTCAGGTAGTCCATCTGAAGGATCTGGTACAGGTTTTGAAGAGTCTTCAGGCCATTCCTTAAAGAATTGTGACAGCTCTTGATCAGTCATTGTAGTTTCAGTTTTAACTGAAATAAAAAATGATCAGTTATTAGTTTACTTTTACAAATGGCTAAATGAATGATCCATGTGTCTTGATCATGTTTATAGTTTTCTTTATTTTGAAATTTAGTATTCATAATAACATTACGTATTAAATTAATTCAGTTAATATTTTGAGAAATTCAACTGAGTTTATAATCTGAACATGATTTAATACAAATATTTCAAAATGCTAAAAAACTGATTCAATCTGAAATATTTCTTGAAATTCATGTTAGCTTATGCAATTTTCCAGATATTATTTTACTTAAAGATTTTTCTCAACAAGATAGTGAACTATGTCAGGTTGATTGTTGTCTGTAGATTGTTTTCCATTATTTTTACCTCTATCTTCTTGAGTAACAACATGTGTCAAAGGTATGGGAATATCAGTAGATTTGTTAAAGACAGTGTTAAAAATTGAAGCATCTAATGTTTCAGGCAGTCCATCTGAAGCATCTGGTACAGGTTTTGAAGAGTTTTCAGGCCACTCCTTAAAGAATTGTGACAGCTCCTGATCAGTCATTGTAGTTTCAGTTTTAACTGAAATAAAAAATGTGGTAATTAGTTTAGTTTTGCAGATGATTGTATGAATGATCCGTGTATTTTTAAAATGTTGACTTTTTTCTTTATTTTTAAAATTGTTATTCATAATAACCTTAAGTATTTATTTAATTCAGTTAATATTTTGAGAAATTCAATTGACTTCATAATCTCAAAATGATTTAATAAAAAATATATCAATAAGGTAATAAAGTAATTCAATCTGAAATATTTCCTGAAATTCATGCTAGCTTATAATATTTAAAAGACATTATTTTACTTAAAGATAGTGAACTATGTCAGGTTGATTTTTTTCTCTATAGATTATTTTCTATATTTTACATATGTTCACATGTATCACCTTGAGTACCAACAGATGTCAAAGGTATTGGAATATCAGTAGATTCGTTAAAGACAACATTAAAAATTGAAGCATCTAATGTTTCAGGCAGTCGATCTGAAGCAGCTGGTACAGGTTGTGAAGAGTTGTCTGGCCAATCCTTAAAGAACTGTGACTGCTCCTGATCATTCATTGTGGTTTCAGCTTTAACTGAAATAAAAATGTAGTAATTAGTTTACTTTTGCACATAGCAGAATGAATGATCCATGTGTTTTCAACATGTTGACTGTTTTCTTTATTTTGAAAATTGTTATTCATGGTTAATAGCCATAAATAATAAATTAATTCAGAGTTAATTAATTGTGAAATTAAACTAAGTTTATAATCTCAACATGATTTAATAAAAATATTTCAACAAGGTAATAAACTAATTCACTCTTGATTATTTCATGATATTCATGTTTGCTTATAATATTATCAGGACAATTACTTAAAGATTTTTCTCAACAAGAAAGTCAATTATAGCATGTTGGTTGGTTTCTACAGATTGTTTTCCATATGTTCCATGTTTACCTCCATCTTCTCGAGGATCGACAGGTGTCACAGGTACTGGAATTTCACATGATTCAGTTGGTCCAGGATGTACAGAATTTTCATCAAAATCCTTAAATAGTTGCGACAATTTTTGCTCACTCATTTTGTTTCACAATTCACTGAAATTCAAAGTAAAGATTAGGTTCACTATTGTATCATTGATTAGAGGACATTTCTATCACTTTGTTTGAGTCAATGGCCTAAGCTTGTATCAATAAAGTGAAGTTAACTATGAATCAATAGTCAAACCCAGGAGGCAATTTAAGCCTATGTATAACTTGTGCAAACAGCATAAAGGAGGCACTTCTCTGCAAGGACTGAGGATGATAAATTTAAGTAACCTGATGGCTTTCTAAACCTTGTACAGCTGGACAAAATCATTAATTTCTTTTTGAGCCCCCTAGTGGAGGAATTTTATCAATTATTTTGACAAAATGGCCATGCAATACAAAACTACCAGCACACAATGTTTTCAAAATTTTATCTCTCAAATACTTTTTAAGGAGATGGACACCCACTACCCAACCGTCACACAAAGGTTTAACAGTTCATCTCTCAAATTGAATTATTTATAAGTGAACTCGCTTAAATGAAGAGCTAGAAACTTTTAAATAACAGATTTTTAACGCATTTTCACATATTTGATGGGCTATTTCTTGTCTTATTTGGGAATAACATAGATAATATAATCATTTTTCAAAAGGAAATTTTGTGTAATTTAGAGGAATTCCAAACTATTTAGTTGGTGGTTTAGGAATTCCAAACTATTTACTTGCCCAGATCGCATCACACTAACCGTATAAATGCCAGAATTGAGCTATTCTCCAATAGGAATAAAATATAAAATAACAAGTTTAATTGTTGTCTCCAATGCAAATCATGAATAATATCCTTTAAATATCACAAAACCTAACACAATGTAATTTTAGCTGCATTCAAATAATGTAATTTGCACCTAGCAAACAATAAATAATTTGATCCAATATCCTAATGTAAAACATAAAATATAAATTTTATTTTTAAGTCTCCAATATATGTGAGGAATATTTCAGTTTAAATATCACTACAGCTAACGGAATATAACTTTAACTAAGCTGAAATAACTTAATTTGAACCCTGTAGTCAATAAATATCAATCTTCAATTTGATTAAATGGTGTAACCTAATATTTAATGTAAGGTTCAATTTGGATCAATAGACTAACCTAGGAATCAATTTGAATCACTTTTGATCAATAGACTAACCTAGGAATCAATATGAATCAATTTGAATCAATTTGGATCGATAGAATAAACTGGGAATCAATTTTAATCAATTAGCTTTGGGTCAGATTAATTTAGATCAATGGGGGAAATAAGTAAGAAAGAGTTGTATATCCTAATGTAAAACATAAAATATAAATTTTATTTTTATGTCTCCAATATATATGATGATAAATTTGATTTAAATATCACTAAAGCTAAACACTACTTTTTTCAAGTTTTTGTTATGGGAAAGCTTCATAATGACCAACACATCAGTTTCTGGTTATGAGTAGACTCTGTTTCAAGCAGATCATGCACTAAATGAGATGAAAACTTGTAATTTTGGTGGTTTACATTGCTTTTTCGAGTACGATAGGAAATGGTGCAAGATTGGTCATTACTCCGGAGGGAAAAGTACAAATGACTTGAAATAAATTTCATTAAGCTTTAAATTTTGACTTCCTTTCACTGGTGATATGTTCTTTACCCTCCCCAGTTTAGTTGCAAAGTTAGTTTTTGAACGTGAAACGTCCAGTGAGCCTGATATTTTGACGTGAATGCCTAAACATGATTTTTTCATGTTTTTTATGGGAAAGCTTTATAATGACCAACACATCAGTTTCTGGGCATAGGTAGACTCTGTTTCAAGCAGAACGTTTAATAAATGAGATGATAACTTTTAATTTTGGTATTTTACGCTCCATTTTCGAGTTAAATAGGAAATAGTACAAAATCGACCTTCACAAAATCGAAAGTCGCAATGACTTGAAATAAATTGCATCAGACTTTAAATTATGCATTCTTTTACAGGTGACATGGTTGTATACCCTCTCCAGTTTAGTTGCAAAGTTGTAATTAGAACAAGAAATATCGACTCGTAAAAAAATTTCGACGCACGTGCTTAAATTCAGCAAGTTCACAAATATTCTCGTGATTTTCCAGGTTTCAAATTTGCCATTCCATACTAACAGAATATCATGTGTTGACAATAAAGTGACTTTGCTCACAAGTGGAATCAGCAGACCAGATGAAAGACAGAATGATATTGAAATCACAAGGACATTGACACAAAACATGAATGTTAAGGCAATTTTGTGCTGGAAGAATGAATGGACTGTCATGAACCAAGGCAAATGGCTGGACAAAGACAAATCAAAACAATTACTGAAAATTGTTGTTTACACCTGTCAAAACTAAATTAAGTTACCATGACAACTTATTTTTGTATTTAAAATCACCGCTTTCTGGGCAAATCAATATGTTGAAAACACTGTACAAATCAAAGCACTGCTAACAAATAAAGGTCCATTCAGCCATTTTGTAATGCAAGAAACAGTGCTGCCAATATTTGAGGATCACATTACCTAGTGCCCAATTCAAGGAAATATTCACTATCAAATCAGTTCTCTAACCTCAGCAGCAATTTAAAGCAGTATGAATCACTTTCAATCACTTCCTTAAACTAGCAATCAATATGAATCAGTTTAGCTTAGGACACAGCACTTTCGATCAATGGGGGAAATATGAAACCAAGACTTGGATGCTGGACTTGTCAGAGTGCTGATTTTTGTGGTCAGTGATAAACTTTTAGAAAAATAAGTTGTTACCCTCTGGTGAATTTATTTATGTATCACTAAGATTTTAAAAAGAATCAACTTAAGCTTATCTGAAATAATTTAATAGGTGATAATCCAAAGTGTTTAGTTGCCTTCTGGAGTTTGTGTGAGTGCTGAGGTGTGCGAAGAGCAATGAACCTGTGCAAAAATAAGTTGAGCTGCCCTCTGGTGAATTTATTTATGTATCAGTAAGACTGTAAAAATAATCAGCTTAAGCTTATCTGAAATCATTTAATAGGGAATAATCCCTGCTCTTGAATTATTGCTGTTTGGACTTTTGTGACTGCTGAATTGTGTGGAGAGTGACATACTTTTTCCAAAAAAAGTTTACCTGCCCCCTGGTGAATTTATTTATGTATCAGTAGGGCCAAGTAATCAGCTTAAGCTAAAATGAACTTTGTAAAGAATCACTATTCAAATCTGAACATTTTAATTCAATAAATTAAACTTGGAATCAATATTCATCAATTTTAGGCTAGTGTTGATCACTATGGTTCACTTCCTTAACCTTGCAGTCAATATGAATAATCCCCACTGTTTAGTTGCCTTCTGGAGATTGTGTGAGTGCTGAGGTGTGTGAAGAGTAATGAACCTGTCCAAAAATAAGTTCAGCTGCCCTATATGTGGGAGATAACTTAATGCAGTGTGCAACTTCAGGCACTTCTATAACCTGTCAGTCAATTTCAGTCAAACTTCAATTGCAGTCAATTAAACAGTACAGCTGATTTGAATAAGTAGTTTAACCTAGTGAACAATTTGAATCAATAAACTATCCTAGTACTCAATAGTCTATCATTGGAATCAATTTGAATAAAGCCTCACCTCAAAGTCAATTAAAGTCAATGCTATTATAAAATTTATTTTATTATTTTTTCAGCCCCCTGGTGGAGGAATTTGTTTGAGTTTTTGGCAAGATGGGGACCCATGAACCCTTCCATCACACAAAGTTTAGAGTTTTTATCTCTCAAATTGAATTATTTATAAGTGAACTTGTTTAAATGAAGAGCAGATTTGGAATGTATTTTTTTTACATATTTGATGGGCTATTTGTCAGCTCCTATGAGAATTACATGGACGATTTAAGCATTAACTGTCAATCTTGAAATCTGATTCAATGGCATAACCGAACCTTTGAAATAATGTGCAGTTTTGATCAATATAGTAACCTTGGAAGCAATTTGCACTAATTTATAAACAGAACAATTTTTAGCAATAGGGAAAATCAGATAGCAAGAGTTGCCCATTGGACTAGTGAGCATTTAGTTGTGTAGAAGGTAATGAAATTTCACAGAAATAAATTAAGCTGCACTATTAAAAGTTAAAAATAAACACCAGAATTGACCCTGTCTTTAAGAGGAATAAAATGTAAAATAACAAGTTTGTACATTTATGAGACCTATTTTATTGTTCAAGAAGGTAGCATGTAATAATTAGGAATGGTATCTTTGCAATAACACTAGGTTTTATAATATAGGAATTTTCACGAAAATGACGATTAAATATAAAATTACAATCAAAGTTGTTTTTATTTTTAGAAATGGTTTGAGTAGATGTATGTTGTGCTCCTGTTTTATCCAAAGGACTCCATTTGGTAGGGTATATCCAAATACTCCACCTACAAAGGATAGAATGTGTTATTTTTTTTAAAAAAAATACTAAAAATGTAAATTACATTTTACCAAACTGCATGGATATATTTTACATTTGGAAGTACCGAATGTAACTATTATGTTTACATTAAAGCTCCCAAAATTACAATTTCCAGTTATGGTGGAGTTTTAATCTTAACATAAAAAATATGTGTTCTAGAATATCTGAAACATTGAATGAATTGTGAAGGGACCCTGCTCACCATTTCCATTTTAAAAGTCATATTATTAGGAACAGCATTTTAAAATGTGGAAGATATTGAAAACTAGGTTATGAGTAAAAAATTTGAAAATTAACCTTAACAGCTAAGTTATAATTTCTATGAAACAGTCAACTTAGTTATACATAAATAAAACTAATTCAACCTACTTAAGTTCTCTGAGGGTCCTCCAAAATCCAACAACGAATATCCTCCGAGAACCCTTTAATGATCATGTTTCTGACACCATCAAATTGTATAGCTGAGCTATATTAAAAATATAGTAAATTTAGCTTGATATTTCAAATCATTTAAGGCTATACTATATCATTTTATTAATCTGTAATCCTAATGTAAAATATAAAATATCCATTTTATTTTTATGTCCTAAATATAAATTATGTATAATTCGCCTTAAATATCACCAAGCCTATCAGAATATAACTTTAGCTAAGCTAAAATAATTTAATTTGCCCCTGGTAGTCAATAACTGCTAATGTTCAATTTGGTTCAATAGCCTAACCTAAAATAAGAAAATGGATCAATTTCGTTCAATAGACTAACCTAGGACTCAATTTGAAACAATTTAGTTTAGGCCAGATCAATTCTGCTCAATGGGGGAAATAACTAAAACAGAGTTGGCCATTGGAATTGTTTCTGCTTATTTCTATATAAAGTAATGAACTTTCACAAAAATAACATTACTTGCACTGTATCAAGTTGGA
>JAQFYR010000162.1:0-15328 GCA_034694985.1 Campodea silvestrii
TACTAGGTAATAGGCTTGGGCGATTAACTCGATTATTTGATTAATCGATTATTTATCTAGATAATCGTACTCGATTATGTCATTTTTGATAATAAATAATCGATTATTACGAAATACTCGATTATAAATTAAAAATATGAAACCTGTGATGTCGCCATGCGGTTGAAAGATCTCGTTTTCAGGATTACAACGGCGTTAGAATTGCCTTTCTGCGATGTTCTAATCAAATAAAGTTATATGGTTGTTTGTCGAAAAACTTGTGAAAATTTGGAAAAAAATGCGGGAATTCAAATAATCGATTAATCCAGTAATTCGATTATTTTCTGGGCGATTAATCGATTAGTGCGATTTCAATTATCGCCCAAGCCTACTAGGTAATGACTCCTCACTAATGAGATACCTTAGTAACTTTCTTTCAAAACAGTTATTCAAAAGATATCATAATAGAAATGTATTACTATCAGGTTGGTCAGAGATCCCACATCCAAAAGTACGGTAACTTTCTTAGTTACTCTTTAAGCTAAGTACTGTGACGGGTAACTCATTACCGTTTTATTAGCAGTAACTTTTTGAAAGTTAACAATATAGCACATTCACATATATCACAAATCAAATCAGCTGTGAGAATGAAATGCAGAGAATTCTCTTATGGTCAGTAATTGTTGTATTTCCCAAGTATTTATGCTATTATTGCACATTTTTGTACGAACATGAAATTTTTGGCCTTTTCATTCATAGTATTCCAACATCCAGTGTTTGAAATTACTGGTACAGTAGTACTGATCCACTAACTCCTGCTAATATTAATTGATGAAAGGTAAAGCAGAAGAATTCATAAATTCGGGTTCAATATATATTTTGGGCTCTATAGTATTGTACAGGCATAATGTGCCTGCTTTTTGTTCATGCAATAGAAATTATAAGGAAACAGAAATCATTTGATAAAAAAAGAAAATTATTCCTCACATTTAATTCTAGACTACCGTAGTTAAATTATCCGTAAAGAGGAGTAGGCCTATGAAACTAAATCAAGGCAATCAAAATAACGAAAAAAACTAGTTGCCAGTATTCAAAATAAAGGATCCTTTGCGAGTCAAAATTGTTTTTCACTTATTCTTATAAGACGTGACCAACTTTTTAATGCCTTATTTATTTATCTCCTAATTTTAAACAAAAAGTAATTATACTTTAACTAAGAGGACAACAGTGAAGCACTATTTTCTGGTAAAAAAATGAAAGAATTTTGATAATATTAAGAAATATAGTTCTTAAGAGGAGGCAAGAGAGTTGTTTTCTATCATTTAATCCTATTTCAGGGTGCTACTCCTAAGGATGGTCCTAGTGCTGGTTGCACAATAGTAACAGCTCTCCTATCGCTGGCGGAAGGTAGAGCTATTAGAGATAATCTTGCAATGACTGGAGAGGTTTCACTCACAGGGAAAGTACTCGCTGTTGGAGGGATCAAAGAAAAAGTTATTGCGGTACGTATTATAGTACCGGTAGTTTTACATTATTAGAAAAATATTTATGTTAAAAAAATTATGTGAATTTAAATGTGCAGATAGCTTTGATTTTTCAATAGCCTACCTTGCAATTAAAAAATAGTATTATTCACAGAATTGGATATTCCTTGCATATTTGAGTAGGGCAAAGCTAACTCAGCGGACAAGTCCACTCCTTCACGTCCTAACACCTCACACTATTACCTTCGCTCTGAAGATGGTACCAGTGTTCCGAAACTTGAGTTAGCTTTGCCTTACTCAAACTTGCAAGGTATACCCAATTGTATGAACAATAAAAAAATACTTGCAGTCCAATTACCCTTAGAAAAATTAGTGTGAATAATGTTAATATAGGTTTGATTCAACAAATTGGTATGCAATAACTGAAATACCGTACTCAATAGGCCAAAATACCATGGAATTAAGAGTTATATATGCCCTGCATTTGATCTTCATTGAAAAAAGATGTTTCGCCCATCATTAAAATGATGGTCAACTAAATATCACGGTAATGTTTCTGTGACATTGTATCATATAATGTCTGAGAGTCCGAGATTGCCGAAACATGCTGTATGACATTTTATTTCTAAAGAATAAATCAAGTATAGAGCAGACAATTTTAATTTCATGGCCTAGAATAAAGGTGCTGCAACTTCACAACTTATATGCTATTCTTTAATCTGTGTATAACATAACACCATAATTATGCATAGAAAATTTTGATGAAATTTCTAAATATTCATACTTAATAATTATAATTTATGTAGAAAGAGTTTCAAAGTACAAAATATTGAGTATTGAAATAAATTATAGCCTTCAGTTATGTATGAGAAAGCATGGGAAAATGATCATAAATATATTGAAAGTAAAATTAAATGTTCATTGTACGACGTAAAACTTCTTGTAGATTATAAAGTATGAAAATCATTTATTCTGACTAATTTACAGGATGTTTTGTCTTGAGTTTTCCCTTTATTTCTTTCAGGCCCGTCGTGCTGGAGTAAAGTGTGTTGTTTTACCAGAAGACAATAAGAAAGACTTTGATGATCTACCCAAGTTCATCACCGAAGGACTAGAAGTTATATTTGCCAAACATTATGATGATATCTACCATGTAGCATTCCCAAAGAAATGAAACAAATTAAATATGTAGAGCACTATTTTATATACCATCTCATAAAAAAATGACAAGGAAGCAAGAAATATATAATCTGTTTCAAACTTTCATAAACACATCTCAATAAATTTTCCTTTTTATATATACCTGTACAATATCGTAAATGCAACAAAATACATCAACATTACTATGATGGCTTGCCACTAGTCAATAGAATTTCATTCTTACAAAAAAACAAAGTCAGAATTATTTAGTAGATATAAAATTCCATTATTCAAACAATTTTTGGTGTCAGGTACATAAGTGATCAACTGATCATATATCATAATTTCAATTTAAAAAAAAAGAGCCAATTTATACATACGAGAACAATTGGAATAGCATTTTCCTTGACTTTTGACAAAAACAACCATCGTAAAAGTGATAAAAAACAGACACTGTATTGTGCAATAACTGCATCAATGTGAATGCTGTGTAATAATGAAAAGCATTCAGAAGGCAGGTGTAAATTTAATTCTACTATTCATTTATACTTTCCGAATCTATTTTTCCCTGCCTTCCCATGCATAATATAACAGTCCTGAATATAATTAACAACCATGATAAAAGCTTAACAATTATTGTCTATCACAAGGACATCACAGTTCTAACTCTTGGAAAAATCTTCTGCACAGAGATGTAGGTATTGTTGGTGGACGATCTTTCTCTTTGATGAAGGATGACTCACTCTTTGGAAGGGAATCAAATGCTCGACGGTATTCACAATCAAACATTACTGAAACAAGAACATAATGGTTCAAGTTCTCAACAAAAAAAGTGATGTGCTTTATAGCTTTAACATTAATAAATGTATAAAGAGATGGCCTCTAGCTCATAATGCACTGGGATGTATTTACAATTTTTAGTCCTGCAGGTGGTACATATGAGAACATACAAAGTTGTTGGTTCATTTAGTTGCCATCTGACGCATCTATCTGTTGTGTAAACGTTTAAACTTTTGCATTAGTCATATGTCCGCTTGTTGAATGCAATATTGGTAGATTTGAAGGTTACAGGTTATGAATATTTAGGCTACCTTAAATGAGGAAATAGAAGGTATCCTCTGTATAAACAATTGAAGACGCGCATCGAAAAACCACCTAACTCCAGGTTTTCACGAAATGCACTTTTTCCGCTAAAATTATTCATTATAGTGGCACCCATGTGTGTATCAAAATGTCATGACTCCCAATTTTTCCTATATTTTTCACTATTCAAATGTTGATGTGAAATGAAAAACGGCCTAACTCCACACATGTTTATTTCTTTCCGAGTATACGGTGTTGAAAAAAAAAAAGAAGTTCATGATCCTATTGGCAGTCACATAGCCCACTACAGAAAAAAAAACTACCTTGGTGCACTACAAGTATGAGCGGCTGGAAGCCTATATAGAGCTTTTACTAGGCCAGAAGGTTTATTATCTCTCCTGAACAATTTGATGTTGTGGAGTTAGGTGGTTTTTCGATGCGCGTCTTCAATTCTTAAAATTGTCTTAGAAGCATATCAAACTATTAAAACATTTCACTTAGAACTTGTGAATTATTCGCAGAATTCTAAGTGAATTTCCATAAAACAATAGCACTTTATGAAATGAAGTGTTTTAACTACCGTAATCTGAAATACTTCTAAGACAGGATACCTCACTGAAGGTAAACCTAATTTTACCTAAACATTCATAACCTTTAGCCTTCATAATTACAGTACCATGCTTTGTCCTTAAAACCTTCTATCAAATTCTATTTATTACGTGTTGGTAGTTTTACGTGCCTTTTTGATGATTACGTCAACATTTGTAAATGACAAGGAGATGATGGAAATTCTCCTCAAATACTTCTGACAAGAGTGAATCCATTACGAAAGAATCAACACATGACAACAAATCAGATAAATATACAAAATATAACTAGCTTCAAATACATTTTTTAGCAATATTATTTTTAATGAAGAACCACTGTTACAATTAAAAAAAAACAGTGGACCATTTCTAGGGAAATGCCCAAAGGGAATTTCTAGGGAATTGCCAAAAAAAGAATAGGACTGGAAAAGTGTGTCAAAGCTTTCCAGTCTCAGTCAACAATTGATTTTAAAAGTACCCTAATGTTTGCAAATTAATATAAAGTAGTAGCCTACTAATATATGTAGTTGTTATGACAAATATACTTACGAGTTAGTATACTTTATTAGCAGTTAAGCCTAATTAGACTAATAATAATACCATGATAATTACTGAGCTTGTTTAAATTGTGTTACACTTGATTACTGTATCTGAAGACTGAACAGATTTCTCCATTTTCTAGATTGAATACCAGTAATCAAAATACTGTCCACCCGATACTGTACTTAGCCTATCTCACCATTTTTCATATGTTCCCTTTAGAAAGATCACATATATAGGTCTACATATTTCACAGATGGAAAGAGAACAAGTTTGTGCAATTCATTTCATTGGATTTGACTTATTAATTAATTACTTAAATTTAAATAATCGTCTAAGTCTAATTTAGAGTTTTAAAACTTTTCACATAAGTTTTCTTCATTGCTCAAGCTGTAGGCCTAATTAATGAAACAAAGAAGTTAAGTTTACTTACTGTAATTTTAAGAAGTATCTTAATAGAGATAAAATAAACACAGATAAGAGGAAAACTGACATTACAATGTTCAACTAAAGATCCCAACATGCAATGAACTTCTGATTTGTTGTGCAATCATACCTGTATCAACATTGTATTTCCCTATAGCAACATATGCAAGGAATAGGATATCTCTGTATGCAGAATGAAACTTTCCTTTGATCTGTTTCTGACGTTCACTGGCAACATGTTTCAAAGGTTCAGACAAGTTGTTACACTTCACTCCATCAATTATCTGCTGAATCACACTACAAGAAGGAAAATTGTTATTCAAAGTGTTTCAAGGGTGGATGGGTTAAGACAGAATAATGTTTCCTTACTTTTTATGAGATTCCTGAACCATGTCTGTAACCAGTGCACTTATGAGGGCTGAATGAGTACTCCTTCGCATCCATTTTCTGTACATTGGTTCACCAATCTAACAAATATTAAGACATGCATATTAACCAGGGCTGGGAATTAAGGCCGAAAACCTGGTGGTCCTCATATCTTTAAGAGAGTTTTTAATGGTGACGTTTAGCTCTTACCTGTGGCGTCACACATAAGAGTGATACGTCACCATTAAAAACTCTCTTAAAGATAAGAGAACCACCAGGATTCCGGCCTAAATTATAATCATATTGCTATGGTTTTGAGCAACAGTAGTTAGTAGCCTATGTGAGAATGAAGTATACTGTGCTTTAATCCTATAGTGCTTTAAAAGCAGTGACGATGACTAATTTATCAACCTTATTTTATGCATCTGAAAAATAAAAGAAGTAGAAAAATCATCTGACACTGCAATCAGAGCTTTACGTATTTGTAGTTTTCAGTTCATTTAACATATATTGATATAAAACAGGCGGGATTGGCTCTGGGTATGGCAGCCAAACAAATTCCCGATTTTCTTCCTTTTTAAAAAAATGTTTGATACGCTCGTAAGTTCTTTTACTTTTCGCCGAATATAGTGATGTTGCATAGGGTTTAAAGCCACAACCGGATATATCCACTTTTTGTAATTTTAAAGTAGAGCACTGTAAATCGGATATTTACTTTACAGGCTTACAATTTTCTTAGATTAATTAAAAGTGGTCTTTTTTTTTTACTAGTATGCAATTTTGCTAGCGCCTATTACTTATACTTTTTTAAATTTTCACTTTATTATGAGTCGGTATATGACTTTGTATGCAGTTATCCTATTGTGGCATAAATCCACATATCGACAGTCGGATGATATACCTAAAGCCACAATCGAACAAAATTGAATATGTATGCACTTCTTGGTGGTTAAATACGGTTGTGGCATCACAGAAAAAAAAATTATCATGGGATATATACATACATTTGGGGCACACTAGATCTCTGCATTAGCTATAGCCAGGGGTGGAATATCTTCCGAACTGTATTGTAACCCGCCATGGCAGCCAGATTTTTCCCCAAAATTTATGAGATTTTTCCCAAAAATTTACGAGATTTTTCCACAATTTAAAGTACAGATGTGGTATTTGTATGCTACTTTTATAGAAATTTTCCTAATTTTTGGAAAATTTCCCTACTTTTCGCACTTTCTTCCCCTTTTTTCTTTTGTTTTTTTGCTGGTTTCACAAAATTTCCCCAAAATCTCAACATCCAAATTTTTCCCCACAGTAACCAGGTTACAGGTTATGGAAGATTTTCCAGACCTGCCTATAGCTATGGATTTATCCGTTTGTGGCATGATGGAAATACATGTGTTGAGTCCACTGGGCATGAAAACTCCATTTTGGAAAAAAGTGGATATATTCGGTTGAGGCTTTAAGCCCTCGAAATTCTGTATGCAATAGAAAAAAATTCTAAGACTGTAATTATTAATAATAAACAACTGCATCACATAAAATGTATGTATAGGCTACAATCAGTAGCCTGTATGCACTCTTCCTCATTTACACACAGATCCCTTGAACTTACCTGGTGGCTCTTTAAGATGAATCTGAATAACAGTAATAAGCGACGCATCTAAATAATCAGTCTCAGGTTCCTTAGTGTACAATATCTCCACAGGGTACGTTCGACCAGGTATCGTAAATATGGGAGCTTTAAAGAAATACTGTGAGAACTTAATGGCATCCAACGTAGCTGACGTGACAATCACTTTCAGTTCACTACGTTTCTGTACAGCTTTCTTGAGGAGGCCAAAGAGTACGTCCGTGTGGATAGTTCGTTCATGGGCCTCATCTAACATAATCACTGAGTAGGCTTTTAAGTCGTAATCGATCAGGCATTCTCGGAGTAACATACCGTCTGTCATGTATCTGGAAGCAGAAATGTATGGTTAGTTCAAGTCCAAGTCACCAAGTGAATCAGTAATAATAATTGTGTAACTTAATTGTTTAAAAATTACATAGGCTACAGGCTACTGAGAATATTAAAGTTATTTGTTTATTTATTCAACATCAAATGATCAAATTAAGTCATTTTGAAAAAAAAATTAAGAAATTAAAACTGTTCTTAACCTGTTCATAAAATAGCCTACTCAAAATAGAGTGCATTGATAGTATAAAGTTGAACATTAATTTTCAGAAAGGAATAGAATATGATTATACTCTGCTCGCAATCATAACGACCTTTTCTAGTTAGTGCGTTTTGATGACCTGGACAGGTATCCCTTGTAATTCTATTGTCACTATATTGTGACTAGCGGTTCCATCTTTGTTAAAAGTGAAAGTAACAAAGGATGGTCAGTGCGTATGAATAGATACGGCTTGTTGTCGAAAAGTGTACTTTACTGTTGTAAAACTGTCAAAATACTTCAGATCTCACTAACGAGAAAAGGTCATTATGATTACGAACAGAGTATACTAGTATCCTAAAACTGCATAATTATTTTGACTTACAACATTCAAGTTTTGATGATTTAAAATGCAGCAGCCTGTTTTACAAACTAAAGTAGGCTATAGCACCTATAGGTATCAATGGCACTTGTTTCACACAGTGTCAGTCTGTTTACAAAATAAGTCAAATTAAAATCAATGTTTAATATATTTTAGTATTTCTCATTAGGCCTATAAATGCTCTGCACTCTTAATAATAGCATGCCAGATGCCAATATAGCAAAAACTGTTTAATAGTTATAAAAAGCAACTTCAAGACTTCAACGAATGACACAAAACAATACCGCATTTACTTGCATTAAACGCACACTCTAAATTTCGCTGATGAAAAAAAAAAATTAATTAAAAAAAGTTTAAAAAAACGAAAAAAAGATCGCTTTATGCACTATCTTTCATTTCTCGTCTCTGTATTGCTTCTGACAAGATGTAATATACATTTTTGGAAAGTACTCGTTGAGACGAATCCAAAGGTATCTAAAATTATTGGGTTAAAGATTTTGGGTGACTAAGCTATTCTAAGTTCTTTTTAAAAATGCTAGTACATGCGCGCGTAACACGCACTATATAAATATTACGTGATTTTTCGGGAAAAAAGTGCACAATTTACGCGAGTAAATACAGTAATTTACAATTCTTTGCAGAGATAAATAACTCCCAGACACCCAGCTAATAATTTTATTGTTTTCCCCAGAGTCTTGACTTACTTTATAGCCGTCTCTGGACTTGTACAATCCTCAAATCGAATGGTATACCCCACCTCCTGTCCTAACCTACAACCAAACTCTTCAGATACTCTCTTAGCAACTGACATGGCTGCCACTCTTCTTGGTTGTGTACATCCAATACGTCCTCTACTTGAGAAACCAGTCTCTGCTAAGTATTGAGTGATTTGAGTGGTTTTACCTGAACCTGTCTCACCAATCACAATCAGGATTTGGTTGTCAGTTACAGCCTACCAGAAGAGATAGAAAGGTGATTAGGACATGTTAGAAAATTAGAACATTGGTGCAAAAAGTATTTCCATACCGTAATAGGGTATGGGTTCTATGGGAACATTTTCATTTCGATGTTTACGGAATTTCTATAGATTAGCCACAATTTTCCTTTCATTTC
Organism: Campodea silvestrii; assembly: GCA_034694985.1. Classification (NCBI taxonomy): domain Eukaryota; kingdom Metazoa; phylum Arthropoda; class Diplura; order Rhabdura; family Campodeidae; genus Campodea; species Campodea silvestrii. The sequence continues at coordinate 9,251 of JAQFYR010000162.1, forward strand.
TAACCAACTGTTGTCAAGAAAAATGCCTTTAAACGTTATGGTCACATGACTCCCTGAAGTAAAGCTAATTTAGGCTATGATTTCAAAATGATGTCATTTTTTGTTAAACGGGCCCTAGGCTACACATGCAAGTTACTGCTTCTCTTTACTCAATCTGACGTCATTTGCAACAGAGTAGCCATGCTCCCTTTTTACTATCGCAACAGTATAACGTATTTTTAAATAATCCATTACAGACTGTAAGCTTTCCGAAATTACTTTTTTGACATGGTGATGGACTATTATGCACAATCATAATTTTCAGATGGTGTTTATTCAAATCCACGAACTCATTCCCATACCTTATTCATTCTTAATTTAATTTGAAAAAATTTAGAAAAAAATATTTAACATTGATATGGAAATAATTCATTAGTGTGCAATTTTTCTAAATAAGTTTAACTTTCTCTTAAATTTGGCTTTCAAAACATGAAGTGGGCTAAAATAATTGTAATTGTCTATTTCATTTGAATTTGACCACGCGTTTCTAAGTTTTCTTCTCTTTATTGATTAGATGTTTACAGAATAGAGAAAGTTTTGAGTTCGTAGAACAAAAATTACAGTGCAACATATATATTTTTGTAATTTTCATGCTTGTAAAAAAAACTAAAAAATGTTTAAAATTGTTATAGGAGCAATCGTAGCATCGACTATAACAGTGTAATCCGGTATCAATGTATTATTGTTCTCTTCAAAACAATAATTATTAACAAAGTTTTAATTATAAAGTTATGAAGATAATGAAAAAGAAAAATACAATAAACAACAAAACAAAAGTTTTAAAAGTACCGTTCATGATGAATGAAGTTATATTTTATATAATAGGAAATATTTGCACTAATTATCCAAAGAATATAGGATCCTGTATGCGAGTGTATTAGCACCCTTTAACCCCTCGGGGCACTACTTTCAGCTAAATTGGGATTTAGGGTACATGCGGGTATGGAAGGGTACGGCTTACAACCGCAGACTCTTCCCCCTTCAGGACTCATCAGGCAAGCATGGATAGATACTGCATTATTTACAGAGATTAGTGTGCTTCAGATAGTAGAACCGTGACCACTACACCACACTGTCACAATTGAAGAGAAACACATTTAACGTTCTCTGTATATAAGCAAGCTGATAGTCTGAATAAGAGGATTTTACTGAATGCGTGTATCTAAAGATAACATTGAAATATCGTTATATTAAGTGCAAACCTTAAGATACCTGCTTACTTTATAATTAGAAATTCAACTAATTCCTACCGGTATACAATTAGTCAATTACGGTAGGCTGTATAAAGTTTTCTATGAAAACCTTATGGGTGGTTTACCCATACCGTACATGAAATTAGTAAGTCATAATTTGTAAATTCACGATCTGCATGCTACAAAATTCGTCAACCCTAAAATTTCCATTCTTCCTTACCTTAATAAGTTCGTCTTTGAGTTTATAGATAGGTAATGACTGTCTCTGTTCCAGAAGTGACATATTTGTCTTCTTTCCAAAACTACTTTTCTTACCACCAATCACATGCTTCTTCCATTCAGGAAGATCTTGAACACCCAATCCGATACCTCGCATGTTCGCTGCCAATGTACGACCTTCAGCTAAAAGGGAAAGTGAAGAGTTAAAAAATAGCAGAACACAAAAACCATGTTTAATAATTACCGGTAGTAAGATAACACGGTGTAATCAATAAACTGACATATATATCAAACCTTTCATTTATTGTAGGCTTGGGAGATTATTGAAATCCTACTAATCGATTAATAGACCAAAAAATAATCGAATTACTCGATTATTTGAACTCCCGATTTTTTTCCCCGAATTTTACAAGGTTTTCTGATTTTTTTCTAAGAAAAACGTACGAAAAACCCCGGAATCAAAATTTCAAATAACAATAACTTTTGATTAGAATATCGCAGAAAGATAATTCTAGCGCCGTTGTAATCCTGAAAATGGGATCTTTCTAATGCATGGCAATACGATCATAGGTTTCTCGTTTCAATAATCGAGTACCGTATTTCGTAATAAAAAGTCAAGATAAAATCACTTGCAAAAAAAACAAAAAACATTACACAGCAATGGTCCAAAGTTTGCGCATAAAATATTCAACCAGTAATGTATGAATTGTAGCTCATTTCAAAGCTTAATTATGACTTTACAGCAGCAACTGTTCTTGATATTATTTTATTAGATTACTTTCCGAAAAAAGCACCGAAAAAAGCACAACGTTATTAAAACTTCCAATAGGTTTCAGAATTATTCGATTCAATTCATGAAAGGATCATACAGCAACATCTAGCCTATGTACCGTACATATTACGATATTAGTCCTAGCCCTAGAGTGTACTTACCATCAGGCATAGGATCAATCCAATGTTTATTAAGTCCTGTTGGAATAGAATCCATTTCCTGTTCTCTTGCAATCATTTTCTGTTCTCTTCGTTCTTTTGAAAGAGCACTCTGCATCATAGCAGCCTAACAATAGAATAGAAAGAATTGTAATATTTTTAAAGCAACAACTTTATAAATACCAAACAAGAGTCGAGGGGTGAACCACTTCTGCACTCCGGTGTACAAGTCAACTGCACTCCTCTGCACTCCTCTGAACTCCGGTGCACTCCGCTGAACTCCTCTGCACTCCGCTGAACTCCTCTGCACTCCGTTGCACTCCTCTGAACTCCGGTGTACTCCTCTGAACTCCGATGCACTCCTCTGAACTCCGGTGCACTCCTCTGCACTCCGACTGAACTCCTCTGCACTCCTACTCTACTTCCAAATATGTAAAATAATTATATACCATCGTGCAGAGGAGTATAGTCGGAGTGCAGAGGAGTGTACCGGAGTTCAGTCGGAGTGCACCGGAGTGCAGAAGAGTTCAGAGGAGTTCAGTAGGAGTGCAAAGGAGTTCAGGGGAGTACACCGGAGTTCAGTCGGAGTTCAGTCGGAGTGCAGAGGAGTTCAGAGGAGTGCATCGGAGTTCAGTAGGAGTGCACCGGAGTTCAGTCGGAGTGCAGAGGAGTGCACCGGAGTTCAGAGGAGTGCACCGGAGTGCAGAGGAGTGTACCGGAGTTCAGAGGAGTGCACCGGAGTTCAGAGGAGTGCATCGGAGTTCAGAGGAGTGCAACGGAGTTCACTGGAGTGCATCGGAGTTCACTGGAGTGCACCGGAGTTTACTGAATCATTACTTTTTGCTGTTTTGGTGCATTCTAAGCTTGCACTCCGACTAAACTCCGCTGCACTCCTCTGAACTCCGCTGCACTCCGCACTCCGGTGTACATATTTCTCGGCAGTCGTTCACCCCTCGGCTTATGACGCATTCCTGAGTACTGTGTATGTGTAACTGTGCGTAGTGTGTACATTATTATGATCACAAGTTATAAATATGGTTATAGAAGTTTCAAATGTGTTCCTCATTTCTAATTTGTGAGCCATTTTTTTATTTACATTTTAAAAATACTTGCAAACACAATGTTCATAACTTATTGGAAGAAATAAATAATACTTACAGAAATATGATTATATGAAGTACCAGATCATTAAATTCAATTTATTTTAAGTAGAATCTGAGTAATGATCCAAAAAATAGTAGGTTCAATTTTCTGTTGGATTAATTTTAACTTTATATAAAGAAAAGGCTTGGTATCAATAAATAATTCTGTATGATTATGTTTTGAAAAATTCCAGCTCTCAAAGTTTTGGTTATCTACGTATACGAGTTTGTTCCATGATACACCAATTCGCCATTTAACTATTACACATATCTTCCGCTGACTTTATCGTTTATCCCATCAGAATAAAACCATTTGGATGGTCTGAAAAACTACCACACTAAAACTATTTGGATGGTCTGAAAAAAAAAAAAAAAAAAAAAAAAATAGGCCTAGCTTTTCTGTTCTTCAGGAAACATGCTGGTCACACAGGAATATCTTGAAATCTCGAACAAAATATTCAGTACTCGGTTCCAAGCATGTTTTTTGCTGTATGCTGGTAGGTGGATTGTGCTTCTGGGAGCCGTATTAATCTGCATTCGTGATGCGTGTGCGGCTTGTGAAGTTGTGAACTTATGCTTTGTCACGGAAACGCATCATATCTGATCTTCTGATGATAGTTTCCCACGTAATTTACTAATTTATACACAATTCTCAAGCGCTGCTGGAAAACTGTCTAGATGGGGCCTGATGAAATGTTGATTTCAACGGAAATTTCAAAATTCAGCACTTATGAATACAATATTTTTAAGTCACGTTTTCCACTTTTTGAGACACTGCTTCTAAAGAAACATCAAAATTCGACCAGAATGGGAATCATCTTCTAGACGAATTCACAGCAGACTCTCGACCATGTTTGAAGCTTTTGCTCCAGAGCACTTTATACTGCGAAGATTCACTAAGCTTATTACGATATACCATTAGTAATTTAGTACCATGGAAGGCATATATGCTTAAAAGCCTTTTAAGAATTTCCTTAGGCATATATCCCTTTCTACTGAGGAATATGTGAATCAGCAAACCCATATTTTTTACTGACAGGACTGAAACTATATTTTTAGTTGAAATCTGTTGATTAAAAAATTAAAATGTAAACAAAGTATTCACTTGTAAGTTTGTATAACTAATCATAAGCTTAAGACTTGTATGTAGCCAGCACATCTACATTTCGGAAACCTTTATTATTGTTATTTTAAAATAATAATAATAACTACGTACGAATTACGTAATGTAATAACCATGCCCACAACAGCGAGTAAGCCAACAAGGTGGGCACGGGAAACTACAATTTTAACGTGGGATCCGAACCACAAGAGAGCGGTTTACTTCGCATGACCCGATATAGGCACAGAAAGTGCCGAAACAATCAGAGGTGAAGGCCAGAGATATAAACGTTTTTACGCCTGCTGCAAGGATTGAATACCAGCAGTCAACCGGAGTTCCCTCACAGTGGAATCAAACCTCAAACGCGCTATCGACTGAGCTACCACGTCACTAGCTCAACTGCACACAAATTGTTGAACTACCCTCATATACCTCAACTTCCTTAGTCATAAATGTGACCAAAATTACTTTCCTAATATTTAAAATTCATATTTCTTCTCATTTCAGAGTGAAGAGCACTTCTCGTCTCCATGTTATATATTCCACGACGTTGACTTAATTCCTGAGAACCCCAAGAACACATACGGATGTACACACGATCCTAGACATATGAGTTCAAGCTTAGATCAATTCAGATATAACTTAATCTACGAAGGTCTATTTGGAGGGGCGGTAGCATTAACACCGAAGCAATTCAAAACGGTAAATGGATATTCAAATAGTTACTACGGATGGGGCGGAGAAGATGACGATTTCAGAAATCGAGTCGATCAGAAAGGATTTACCGTAACGCGATTCGAGCCGCGTATCGCGAGATATTTCGCTCTTAGTCATTCTAAAGCTCGACCGAATGAAGAAAGATTTACAAATATGCGGAATGGGAAAAGTAGATTCGATACTGATGGATTGAAAGATTTGAATTACAGTATTTTTAAAATTGAGAAGAGACCTTTGTATACCTGGTTGCATGTTAATGTATAAGTAAGTGCCTTTTTATTTGTTATACCTGTAACCTATTGTGAGTAATCGTGGCCTTATGTGTTTTCGTCCTAGTCCAGTGTATTTTCTACACATTGTTTTCAAGTTTCATTTTAACTTATTGTTCACAATAAAGATATTTTTATTACAAGAATATACGATGGTTTCTTTGGTTCACTTGCATACTTCAAAACACAGATATTCTTTTTTATATTGTACTTGTTAGAACCGTGGTATTGTTACACAATATGAAATTGTACACAGGAACAAAGTAAAAATCGTGTGATAAAAATATATTCCTGGGGGCACATATCTATAAGACTCATCCGCTATAAAATTATTATGTTAATGTCAATCCCAGCAGTGACCGTAAGACACTGATTTTAAACATAACACTGCTGCTTTTTAATTTTTTTCTGAACTGTACATGTGCCGCGACTGCCGCCAACAGGTTGAAATAATAATTAATAGTCAG
>JAQFYR010000163.1:0-15325 GCA_034694985.1 Campodea silvestrii
GTTGACATAGCAAGAGAGCCAAACAACATGAGGTAATAATTATTAATAATAATAATAATTTATTTTTCCTAGATGTGAAATAGGTGAATTCATAAAGTATAGGGCCACAAAAATAGTGCGTAGCACTAGCAAAATAGTGAACCCAAAACATAGATTCATTAAATTGAGTTTTAAAACAAAATCTGAATTAAATACAATATAGGCCTATTTAAAGAATTACAAAATGTAATAAATTTATTGCATAATGTTTCTTGGTTCAACTGCGTGCAGTATATATATGTATGTAAGATGAAGATTATTCAACTTCAATTCTAAATTGATAAAATGGTAGGGATTTTGCATTTGCAGGGAAAGTTCCAAAGTTTTTTTAAGGTTTCATATCGTCTGTAAAAGACCCGGAAAAACACCACTAACACAATAATATAAAATGGGGTTTTATTAAGTCCATGGAAATAATCAAGTACAGCATAATGAAGAGATCTGAAAATACTTGTACTTTTTTATAGCTTTAACATTTTACACTTAATCCTCAAGTGCCTAAATGAACTTGACGCGAGTTAAACAAAGATATGAGAACCAATAACAGATATATGTCACTGCCACTTACTTAACAAATCAGAAACTTCCAAGTGTGAATTATTGTATCAATACTGTCTGAGTATTGAGTAGCAATATTTCCTCTTTTCCTCGTCTTTCCTCTGAACAGACGTTTGAATGTGGAGGTGATTGTAAGGTATTCCATCTTTCTAACATTAAAAGTGAGCTTATTTACATGAAAACAGATACATCTAAATGCTTTGATTGTGGTAAAATACGTCATACATATTGCTTTCACAATGCACTTATGAGTAATGAACATCTGATTTGTGAAACCTGTTTAGAAAATATATTTGAGATTGACTTAGATGATGAAGATACTAAAGTTATATATGGTCCACCTAATATTCCAGCTTTCACTTCAATTAATCAAAGAAAAGCACCATTCAGACCGATTCCTGAATCTGTACGTAATGGTATAGTTGAACAAAAAACGTGTACAATAGCGAATGCCGTATCTCAGTCTGCATCTCCTTTATTTTTAAATTGTTCCAGTAAACCAATACAAGAGACTGATAATAGTTGTCACGAAGTTAGAAAAGGTAAAGTTTTAATATTTGAAGACATTATGGAGGAAATTGAAACAGGTGACAGTATCTTGTCGTGCAACAATGATATGATTGTGAGTACTGTGGAAACCGCTGTCGAACAAAAAACTCACTCTGCTTTGCCATCACTTTCTGAAACATATATAAATAAACGTACGTTGATATTCGGCGATTCAACAATACGAAACCTAAGCAATTTCCTGAATGTTCCAAACTGCTTGACATGGTGTGTACCGGGAATGACGCTAAAAGATGCAATGCACTATCAAATGTTAACATCAACTAATGACAATTTTGAACACATTGTTTTAAATCTCGGCATTAATGACTTACAAAACAAATGTTCACCTGCACAAGTTGCGGAATGCTTTCGAGATCTTGCCACGGTAATAGAATATCGAAATAGTAAAGTTAAAATCAGCATTGTTGGAGTATCATCGTCGAAACACTCAATGAAGAGACAATGTGCGTTACTGAATAAGAAGTTATACGAAATTTGTCTTTCAGATGGTATTGGTTATATCATGCCATCAAGATGTAAATATTATGAATTTATTGACGGAATACATTTGAATAATATCGGAGTAAAATCAAAAGCAAAGAGGTTGGTTCATTTTTTTAGAGAGAACTGTGAAGGAGAGCATAAACAAATAACACATATATCCCTTAGATCCACAAAGAAATTTTCCGAAGAAAATATAATTCAACATACGAATGCCTCAGAACAATTACATACCAGAGAAGTGTTCTCGAACATCAGTACAATTTCTCTGCATATTTACAATCAGAATATTAGAAGTTTAAAATCCAAAATTGATTCACTAAATGACGTTTTATCCGCTGATGAATTTGATGTGTTATGTTTTACGGAAACATGGCTTTCTGAAGAAATAGTCCTAGAAAAAAACTTAATATCTAATTATAAATTCTACAGATGCGATAGATCTAGTCAAACTTCGCAAAAGAAACATGGTAGTGGAACACTAATATGCGTACGTAACAACATTAAATCCTATGCTATTCAGAAGACGTATGGTATTGAAATTGTATGGGTAAAGCTAGTAATGAATACAGAAGATGTAATTTACATCGGTTGCGCTTACTTACCACCAGATTCATCAGTAAATGACTTTGAAGTTTTGAATGAATCAATAGCCGATATATATAACAAATGTAACATAATAAGATACAAGATATATCTAACTGGGGACTTCAATTTATCAAACGTCCAATGGAAAATCTCCAATGGCGAAGTTGGGTATGAAACGATAAGTGATTCCTTAAAATCAAATACTTTTTTAGATACTATAAACGAATATAATTTACATCCTTGTGTTGATTTCCCCACACACGATCAGAATTTCTTAGACTTAATGTTCGTATCTGAGGAATTGATATCTCAAAGACTGAATAAAGTAAATCCTCCTTTATTAAAGTCTGATCACATTGGCATTGATCATTTGTTCAAAATAAAGGGTCAAAAAAGAAGTATTAAGAAAGGAAACGAAGAACTGATTTGGAATTGGAACAAAGTTAACTGGAAACTTATACAAAATGAACTTCTTAAAATAAATTGGACCTTCGACAATACCAATTTGAAAGTAGACGAAATGATAGATAATTTCCACAGCCATGTTTATAAAATTATAAACAACTTTGTTCCGAAAAAGAAAGTATACAGCGGCGATAAACAAAATTATCCGTGGTTTGATGATGAATTGAGAAAAGTACAAGTACGAAAGCAACAAGCCCATAAGAAATATAAAGATACATTTTCAGATAAAGAGAAGTCAGCATATTCGAAATCACGAAAGCATTTTAAATGTTTGTATGATAAAAAGAAAAGGCAGTTCTTTGACAATTTAGAAGTACCGAATGCTTCAAATAATGATGTTTGGAAATGGTTACATTGTATTAACAGAACGGGAAAGGATTAATTAATTATAGATGAAGATGGCGTAGAAACTGATGATGCCCAAAATATAGCTGAACTTTTTAATAATGAATTTGCCAATAACTTTTTGGAAATTAACAATCCAGTAATTCCTAATATGAATCACATTAAAACAAATTCAAATCTTCACCACATCGTAGTTACTGAGGAAAAAATTATTAATGCAATTAAACAAGTGGACAACAATCTAACAGCAGGTGTTAATGAAATTCCTAATCTCTTTTTCAAGAAATGCACATCTGAGTTGCTAATCCCCTTAAAAGAACTGTTTCAAAAGATAATTGACACTGGGCAATATCCAAGTCAATGGTTGGAAACAATTGTCATTCCCGTTCACAAAAAGGGTAGCAAAAAATCTGTGAAAAACTATCGACCGGTCACACATTTAAATAGTGACTCATTAATTTTTGAAAGAGCTATTGTTCCTGACATTGCCGATCATGTTCTAAAAAACATCTCCGCAAGTCAACATGGCTTCGTCAAATCAAGATCAACTATTACCAACTTAATGTCTTTTACATCTTTCGTCAAAAGCGCAATAGACCAAAAATTCCAAGTTGATACCATCTATGTGGATTTATCTAAAGCCTTTGATAGAATAAATCACGATCTTTTATTATTAAAATTAAAACAGTACGGCATTGAGGGAGAAGTTCACACGTTTTTATCATCATATCTTAGAAATAGAACATTTAGAGTTAAAATATCAACATCCAAATCATCCATCACCAACGTAATTTCTGGAGTACCTCAGGGATCAGTACTCGGTTCAATTTTATTCAATATTTACGCAAATGATGTCAGCCACGTCGTAAAATCAAACCTCCAATTCGCCGATGACGTCAAAATATACACGAAACTGAAACAATCAGAGGGCATCGAATTACAAGAAGATCTGAATAGATTCTGCAACTGGTGCAAAGACTGGTATCTAGATATAAACGTTTCAAAATGTGCCATAATGACCATATCGAGGCTGCAAAGACCTATCGAAAATGAATATTTTATTGATGATAATTCTGTTAAGAGAGTTAACAAATTTAAAGATTTAGGTATCATATTTCAACATAACTTTCAGTTTCACGAACATATTGAAACCATCTCTCGAAGAGCATTGTGGCAATTAGGGCTGCTAAAAAGGCTATCAGTTAACATTCAATCCATCCATGTGCTGAGAATACTTTATTTCGCACTAGTTAGGAGTCACATAACATACGGTATCGAGATATTCCTTCCAAACAAAAATAATATGTTAGCACTTCTAGAGAAACCACAAAAACTGTTTATAAAATACATTTGTAAAAAAACTGAAGTTGAATTTCACAGAAAGGACTATGATTTGCTTCTAAAGAACTTAAACCTAATATCTCTAAATAATTACGGGATAGCAAGATCGGTACTAGCACTCCTCAAAATTTTACAAGGAAGGTTAGACACAACAGGTTTAATAGAAAAAGTAAATTTTAAAATACCTGCAAGAATAACTAGGCAGTCTAGACCTTTTTACATTAGAACGAATTCAAAAAATTTGGACTATAGGTGCGTCATAACCAGAGCGCAATATATATTGAACGCCTTACACGTAGAGATCAATTTTTATGACTTGCTACTTTGCAAAACTATCACCATGAAGGATGTCATTCATGTAATAGATGCCAGGAGTGCCTGGGCTTTGTGCCCGTAATTCCGCATCTGCATGTAATGGGGAGAAGGGAGGGTAAAAACAACAAAAAAAAACAAAAAAAAAACAAAAAACAGACAGTGTAGGCGTCGTTGCAATAAATTAAAGAACAATTCAAGACGAAGAAAAAATAATCCTGCAGTGAGAATCGAATCAATACCAACAATACATCACAAATTCTTTTGAACCTTCTCTAATGTTTCTTTGCCTTTTATAGTGTCTGTTACCCATACTGTCGAGCAATAGCTTAGTGCGATCTTTATCCATAAAATGAATAAGTGTCTGAACGTGTCAACATGAAAACTAATAGACATTGTTCTTTTGATATTGCCCAGCTTTTTTAATGACTTATTTACAATATTGTCAATATATTGCATTTATATGGTTTTCGAATTTCAAATTTGAGTGATAAGTAACTCCTAAGAGTTTAACCTGGTTTTTTCTAGGAAAAGTTCGTGATTCAAGTGCATGATCATAAATGATGGACTTGATGGTCTTTTTTGTAGTTGAGAATGTTACTATACAGTACATTTGTCAGCATTAATGGTCGTATAATTTTCTTTGGTCCTATAAGGTTTTTTCATTTGATATAATTTTGCATTTTATTCTAATGTTGGGCGGTCCCGACTCCCGAGGCTGCAACCCCCTAGCCCCCCTGAAGACGGGGCTGTCTAGAAGATCGTCAATGTAAGCAAAGAACAGAATTGGACCAATAACTGATCCTTGAGGCACTTCTGTTTGCAGGTAAAACACCTCAGAAGTTTCACCGCCCCATTTAACATGAAATCTTCTATAACTCAGATAAGCAATGTGTTACAATTCAGGGCAATAAGGTAGCTTCTCGTTTCCTTTTAGACAGCGAGCGTCCAATGGGGCTGTCAGATTGCAGTCACATGACTACTTTTAGACGTCTTGAGGCAACCTCAACGCTGAATTGGAACATAGGGAAGATTTAATTATCCGAATTGGGTGCCTGCAAACATGTAATTTTCAATCGGGCGATAGTTTGATCGCCCGATCGTTTAATTGATTTTATGTGTGCGGGTTGTATTTAAATCCATGTGTTACAAGTCTAATTGGACCTTTCTCAACTGTTTAATCGGCCGATTAGATAATTGCATGTGTGCTGGGTCCCATAAAATGTATTGGTTCACAGAATTATAACTAAGCTTTCGGCCGATTGAAAATGCCTGTCTGCGGGGGGACTTTAAATTGTCTCCAACACCCTTTGCTTTGAGTTTCAGCAAAAGTCGATCTGGGTCAAGCGGTCAACTTTATCAAAGCATATGATAGAGTTGAAGTTCCAAAATTGTGGTTGGATACACGTCATCATAGCAACCCACAGCAAACTACAGTACCACGTCATCAAAGTGAAACGCCACGTCAGCCACCCATAGTGCCACATCATCAGTCCCAGGCAAACCAACAGCCAATCAGCGAAAGCCAAATGCACCAATCCCAGACACGAGAACCAATCGGCGAACGCCAAGTGACAAGGACACGTGCATTCCTACCAAGAAGAGTCAAAAGGGACCAACACCAAGGAAATTCAAACACTTGCTCTGAAGATGGAAGACCATAGTCATTCCGAAACTGCAGTAAGCAATTCAAAAACCAAGATGCAGGAGAAACCCCATGAAGAAATTCATCCTCCAAATAAAAGTCACCCATACAGGAAGTGCAAAAATATGTCGGCCGAAAGCGCAGTCTTCGAGCATACCAAAATATATCATCATTTTTTACAATCTTTGCTGTATGTAAATGTCATTTGTAAGTATATTGTTGAATATTTTATTTCCACATACTGTACTATGAAAATGCGAACAATATGATTTATAGTCATTAAGAAATTTGATAAATGCATTAGGTAGATTTTTTACTTGAAACTTTAGCATTTTTCCGAAAACAGCATTGATACCCGAGTCCACTGAAAAAAAAAGTTACCTCAAGATATTACTTCCGAAGTGCCTCTACTCTATCAAAGTTTATCTTGCAATTTGAGCTTAATTTCTTTAAATATTTGTTTTTCTGGGTTTGCGAAAATCAGAACGTCTTATTCTCGTTTTGTACACTTTCATTTTCATGTGTTGCTCTTAACATGAGAAAATAAAGTGCTCTATAATTAAACACTGCTGGCTACTTTGGTTCATAATCAATTCTTCATAATTTTAAACTCCTTTATAAAATATTCGAATATTCTTAAGTGGGTATTGCCTTTTCATTTTTCATTGAAAATTGGACGTGACTTTGTGCACCAATAACTTGGCTCTTGGCAACGGAATAATATTTCTTGAAGCGATTTTGAATTTGTACTCTAGAAAGACCGAAATTGATCCCAGTTGGGAATAGATTTTCGAAATTCCATTTTGTTAATAAGTTATTTATCTTAAGATATTAGTGAAAATTCGTGTTTATTACTAATTTATTACGGGTTATTCACAATGTTGATGGGAAATCTGTCCCAAGTGGGATTTCATTTTTCACTGCAGATTCAGAATCAGTAAGAAAACTATTTTTATCATTTATGGTGACCGATATATTGACGACCAAATTTTCCATATTTTTGCAGATTTTGCTTGATCCTGGATTGTATGTTGCCACACATTGCTTTTACTGAAGAAAATACCCTCTTAAGTGACTAGTAGATAGTGCTTCAACACTTTTGGCGGAAAAAAAGGAAATACCCTCTTAAGTGACTAGTAGATAGTGCTTGAACACTGTTATCAGGAAAACGCTAATGTGAGTCCGTCATATTTATATAATATTATGATATTGACCCTACACCAACATCTTAATAAGCAATTCAACTAAATATAATTATATTGTGTTTTAGTCTCCAATTCAATTTTTTATTATATGTTTTTCAAAAATATTTTGTACATATTTAAATGCATATAGCTTTTATAAGGATCTAAATCATTGTAAACCTTCACAGCATTTTATTTGCAATTTGAGCTTCTGGCCGATTTCTGTTTCCACTTTTGTATTATCTTTATTTCCGCTTTTGTGCTATTTCTATTTTCTAATCCCTTTTTGCGCTTTTGGGCTACTGTCTTTTCGTAATAAGTACTTTAAATAGTTCATGCTATAATAATCGTTGATAAATCCTGTAATTTCGACTATGTATTTCAGTAATCAGAATCTTTTTATAACGTGCTTTTCGTTTTTTCTAAACAAATCTTTCCTACAATTTCGACTGTGCATTTTAAAAAAATTACGTGTACCAACATATGACAACTTATTTTGTTTCTTTCTAAATATATTCCCCCCCCCCCCCAACTTAAGGTATATTCAATAAAACATATTCGCTCTTAAATGCTTAACACAAGTCATTTTATATTTTATTTTGAAATAAATCCCCCCCAACTTTGATCTCCGATGACATAATTATGTGCTCTTAAATATTTATCTAAGTTCCTTTTCACTGGATTTCGAAATAAATCCGCCATCCCCCCATTTGGAGATTCCAGAAAATGTGGGCTTATACAAATGTGTAACTTTATTATTGGTAGTAGTAGTTAATTCCTATTTTTTACATTATTTTTTTTATTGATAGTGATATAACCTCTAAAATCTTGCTTGAAAAAATCCCCCCCAAAAAATCTTAAGATGGCGCAAGCTGCGCCACGTGCCACGTTCCGTTGCTTGTTACAGATAGGTTTATCGGTTTACACCGAAGATTATTGTATCGTACGTAAGATTGGAAACTTATTTACTACGGAAGTTCTGAGCCCTTCATAGAAAACGCTGCCATATAGCGGAAAACGTGTACACTTAGAAGTTCAGGATGAACTGCAGAGTGAAATTATCAAGAAGTTACAGTAACATTCAAGCACTTTCTGCGACTTCTTGTAAATCGGCAAATGTATTTCAGCAGCTAAAATATACGGAAACTCGTATTTTAATTAGTCCTTGTCGGTAAAAATATTGACTTAAGATGTCATATATAATAAAGGATTTGGTGATTAACTCGATTAACAGATTATTCTTGTAGATAGTAGTACTTGATTACGTCATTTTTGATGTCATTTTTGAAGCTAGTTACGAGGGGGGTGCTCACTCCATTGCAAGATATACACCAAAACAGATATTCTAACCTTTGACTTAATTGACTAATTGACTTGCTATGTTCTTCAATGGTAAATTTTAATGACTCAATTGTGACTTAATCCAAAAATGCATACCTGCCTTAATGAGTGAGCACCCCTTCGGCTAGTTTACTGCTAATATGATTGTCTGACAGTCCAAAATTGTATTATGATATCACAGTGACAGTAAAACGCTGTAATTCTGACATGTGCCAGTGTTCACGAAAGAGGCCATTTGATATTACCCGTACAAATAATTTGAAATTTCAGACTTGGGAATAAATCACCTTGCAATGTAATTTTTCTTTATTTCTATACTCTTAATATAAGAGTTATATATAGGGTTCAGCCAGCAGAAAGGTGTTTTACCAACACTTTGCCGAAGAAACTACTGTCAATAATGCAGAGAATACTCACACAATTTTGGAATGTGCAATTGAATCTTATGAACTATTAAATTACTCATGATAAAAATGTTTATGTCTCGCTTCAAGAATCTGAAACGTGTTTCCATATTTCATTATTTGTGTTTAGGTGCGTTGACTCCAAAGGTAGTAGAGGGTCAATGCATATTAATAGATAGTATGCTGCTGGATATGAATTCTTCTCTTCAACGAGAAGGTGTTCTGGCCAAAGATTATCGGATTTGTAGAGGTAATTATTGAAATAGATGTAGCTGAGATAAATACTCAGGTACAACGAAAAGTTCCGATGGAATATGTTCCCGAATTAGGGAATTTAAATTTTGAAATTCTAATTGGTGTGTGAAATAATCTTGTAGTGACTGTTTGATTAGTAATCTGAAGTAACTTATTTATTTACAAAATTTTCAAATGAATTGAAAATAAAAATAAATATCTCTAAAGATAATATAATATGACGTACGTTTTTATTTTATTAACAAAGTCACCAGGTATAATATTCTGATTTCCTTTGTATACTGAAAATTACAGTCTGATTTTTTATTAGTTCTCGTAATTTTTGTTACAGTTTATGATAAATAAATTTTAAAAATAGATTCTTTACATTATATAAATATGGAAATTTCATATTATGTTAAACCGATCCTCTCTTACAGGTATCTGCGTTTGTCACAGATAGGTTTATTGGTTTACACCAAAAGTAATTGTATTCTACGTAAATAAGATTGGAAACTGATTTACTGCGGAAGTTCTGACCCCTTCATAGAAAGCGCTGCCATCGACAGGAAAACGTGTGCACTTAAAAGTTCGGGATGAACTGCAGAGTGAAAATATGAAGAAGTTACAGTATCACTATAGTTGGATATAAAAATAAAAACCCTACACTATAAATTACTACATTTACAAGGTAATTTCTTAGTGTGAATATTTAGACAAAATCCTGGAATTTCAATGCCAATTTCAGGATTTCTGAAAAATTATTCATTATGAACTTCCAAAAGCAGGGAGTAAATTAACAAAATCCTTCCTTCATACGCCACCGTAATTGAGCATCTTGTGACATTACAGCCAGACGTTACATCAAACAGTAGTTGGAGTAGTAATGAAACATATTGAAGAATACCATATACAATTAAAATAACGGCAATTCATTACATTAAAAAAGGATAAAGAGAAGAGTCGCCTAACAGTGAACGAACAAGAAAAACTATTATGAAGTCAGATATATTGAATATATTATTTTGGAGATTTGTTTATTTATAATGTTACAGAACTGTAAAATCATTGCTTTTTTTATTATGGTGGAAAGAGTTACAGATATTTACAATTTCCAACATTGTTTTCATGTGTTATTATATTTAATAAAGCATTTAATTGTTAATTTCATTCAATAGGTGTTAATTACCTCATAATATTGCCTAATATCCAGCACACTGATAGTAAACTAGTTTTGTGTAACTCGTTTATTTGGTATCAAACCTGAAGTTTCTGTTAATATATTTTCTGCTCAGCAATTTTAAAATTACAATTCTGCATTGTTAAGAAGCAAGAAATGTACCCACGAATTCAGTGTGAAAATGTATCGAAGCGTGTACACAATTTCTTTTCGTTTTTTTTTTGTTTGTTTTTTCAAATAATTAGATGAAACGACACAAGTATAACTGTAGTGATTGCACAGAAGGGTTTTATATTATAATTAACAAAAAGTTGACGATATTTCTTCCCGTTCCAAACACACTAATTCAGTATAAGTTGGGAATTAATATTATCACAGGCAGTGCCTTAAAGCAAAATACAAACCCCCTGTAAAAATGTTGTGTTTTCAAATTTCGTTGTGCTATTACCATTCTCCATTTTGTACTAATTACTTCATCTTAAGCAATAGAAATTAAAGTTGCTGCAATTTCCATGGATTCCCATTTACAGAGGAAAATTGTTATAATATTTTTAAATCATCATGGGGCAAACTTTCCGAAGGATTATCTAGGAACGTCGTCAGAAATTCATTCAATGATCCTTCTTGTTTTCTGTAAATCTTTTTTCAAGACTATTAACTCAAATGCTGTAGATACGGCTTTGCTAAGGGGATGCAAGCGAGACGAGACTAGTCACGAGTCTCATCTCGAAAGTCGAGACGATACCGAAACTCGCTATGTCGAAACCTAAGTCAGGCCAAGACGAGACCGAGACTTCTGTCAAAAGTCTCGATTTAGTCTCAACTTTTAAATCAGCCAGAAATTGTAATAATTTTTGCTAAAATTGAAAAGAAACGAACCTTTAAATATTGAAGTAATCACAAAACGTATATTCTCAAATTTCAAATTGTCACATGATGTACAATTACTAATAATTTTGAGAACAGATTCCTTCCACAAACAAAAAATATAGATGTTGACAATATTTCCTGTCATAATAACTGTAAAAATCTTCTATTTTTTGTGGGTTTATTTCTTGAATTTTTTTAGTCGAGACTAACGAGACGAGACCGAGACTGAGAAATTTTAAATTGAGATGATACCGAGACTGTACCAAGTCTAGTCTCGTCTCGTTTGCATCCCTACTAAGGGGTGTGTTTTGACGAGGATTTTAGAATTTTTTGTGGTTAATTATATACGAAAACCTCAAAACGCAGCGAGAAGCGAATTTTTTCAGTTTTGTGTTCTAAATTTGCTATTTTTACACCACTTTTGTATTTAAAAAAAAACTGCGTTAATTCTTCATTTTTTTTTCCTTTTACTTTCTTGCTGAGGGGTTTGATCGCCTACATTAATAACCCTTATCCACGGCTATGGTCAATTTTATACGTCATCACCGACATTTCTATTCATTCCAGAACTTTTCTTATTCATTAAAATACAAACTGTTGACTTTGCTTGAATCGCCAAGTTTGGTTCACAACTTTCGTATGTGTTCACATTAGATCAAGTAATTTCAGGAACAGTGAATCAGTCCCTAATGTACGGAATTACAAAGTTTGATTTACTGCGTCCTTGTTCTTAAATGTTACCATGTAGTTGTGATCGTTCTTTTATAACATGAAAATGTAATCAAGGTATACGTCATTTTTTAAATGGAAATTTTCTTTTACAATAAAGGCTAAAACTGACGCAAGAATAATAGTCTACGTCAAAAATGTTTATTAAATATATTATGCATAAATATTACCTTGACATTGTTCCAATTATGAATTAATCTAAAAATATTGTAACAAGAAATTAAACAAGATATCTTAATATAGCTTCCTACCTTACAATAAGTATTGGTTGAATCAATGTTAACATAGGAGATGCGGTGCACCTGAAGACTCTAAACTGACTTATTGGTGTGTATTATGTATTAAAATAAAATACATGAATTTGTGCATTGTGTTGTTGGGATGAATTGGAGATTCAAATCATCTAATATTAAATAGAGTACACTAAATTTGGTAGTATACATAAAAGACTGTATTAACGAATATGTTGAAAAATGCGTGCGTGTATATTTTTGCCGCTAAATGACAGATTGGACTGTACTTTTAAAAATACTTATGAAGTTTTTCCAAAATTGATTATGTGGTGTAGTTCTTTTTGGAAAAAAATACGCTATAATAATATCTAAAAGATTTTCCATTACTGAATGCCCCCTCTATTTGAGGAATCTGATTTATGCGGTTGAGGAGTTGAAGAATCTACAAAACACATACTTCAGTGAAATTGACATAGTTAGTGAAATCGATCTTGTTGTTACACTGTTGTGCAGCTGCAATGGCAAAAATTAAATAGGGAAAAGTAAGGAGGTGAAATCAGCAACACATCCTATTAATTTGAATCTTTTTTCAGCGAGATTCAGTATCACTTTTAAGGTTTGGGGCCTCAGGGTGCAGTAGTGTCGAAGGGCCTCTTTAAAATCGGTGACTGCGACTTTTTTTAAATCGAAATATAAAGGGTGCAGCAGTTTTAGAGGACCACATTAAAAATCAAAATGACACACGTAACACCTTAAATTTCACTTTCGTAGATTCATGTTAATAAAGATTGCATTATACGGTTTGAAAAGTCTCTGTATTTTCTTTTAGCATACTTTGATTATTTTCATTTATTTTTAGGAGATATGTGAGAATTCCTTGCCTCATAGGGCCTCAACATAGCAAGGCCACAGTTGCAGTGCACCCTCTGCACCACCGTTAAAAACGCCACTGGCGAGATTCAAGAGCTGAAATTTCTTAAGAATCGATCAAATAAAATATTAACATTTAATCTTGAAGTGTTGATATTTACTGGTGTATCCTGGTGGAAATGACTACCATTTAAGAAACATTAAGGTGTTAATTTTTGGTAGGCATCCACTGGTAAATATCCATGGTAGGCAACCTAGAAGAAAGTTTGCAATTCCAGATAGGCCTTATTTTTAAAGGTGAACCGATCAGTAGGATGCTTTTCCTCGTTGCAGGCGCTATTTTACGTCATTGCAAATTCCCTTATTAATTTAGAAATTAAGTAACAGAAATTACTTGAAATTCAACCAATGAATAATATTCTGCAAGTGAAATTGTAACATATGCAATTACTAACACCAGTGTGTTAAAATATTCCTCTATGAACAGTATTTATTGTATATGTATTAGTTTAGTAATCAGAAAATATTTTCTAGTTACTTATAAATTTACTGAAAAGTTTCAAAATTTAATTCTCCTTCTTTATTATATCTATTGAATATTTTATAATAAATCAAATAACATTATTTACAACTTATTTTGTATAAAGAGGTATTTTGAGCGCGTTAAAATTGCGTTTTGTTATGAAAATTCTTCGTTGCCTGATAATTTCGTGCCAAATTGTACAATGAGTCAATGGCATAATTCATTAACACAAATTGGTGCGGTTTTTGTTTACCTGTGTGAACATTTTTCCTTTAAAAAAAAATAATAATTAATATTATATTAATTTTTAGACAACTAAAATGATCTCTTAGACAATAATCACTTATATACGATTCATATAACTGCTTCAATGAAATAGCCACCCAATATAATTATTATGACATTTTTTTTTTGTTATTTATTGTTACATCACTGCAGTTGAACTATGAACTTGGAAATGTTGAAAACTGCCATGCTCGATCTTATGAAAAATATAAAATCGAGATCAGTGCACTTGCGGATTTACGTACTTTTCCGCCCTAGGCTGTTCAACACTTTGCTGCATTTTCTTGTCATCGGTAACAATATATAATTGATAAAGTACGAAATTTTAAAGGTACAGTCCAACGAAGATCGGACATTTTCCAAATAATCCGGACTCTTTTTTATTATTTTTTTTCACGAATTACAAGAAAAAAATTATTTCATTCCATCTATCCGTTTCGAAGTTATCACGGTTTAAAATTTCTTTGTCTGTGTATGACTATGACGTCATTAAAACTATTTCAATTAATATCTCAATGACAGTTTATTGTAAAAAGCTGATTATTTTCTTAAAAAAACGTAGCAAAAATAGCTGTACCTACAAATATTTTTACTGTGTACATATGTTAACAGGGGAGGATCTATCAATATTTTTCTTTTGTACACATGTGACGTCATCACTATTTTCACAAACTCATAACTCGGGAACAGTAAGACTGAAATATTTAATTTTTTAGCCGATCTTCATGGATAAATTCATACTACACAAGAAAAAAATATCCCCGAATCTATTTTCGTTGGAGTGTACCTTTAAGTTATTACCGTTAATCGACTGTGCTACTGAACATTTGTAGTTTATAACAGTCGCACTAAATCATAAATACATCTAAAATTATTATTAACTTTGTTTACGAAATGCCATAACAATAGTTCTTTCTAACTGTATTTAGAGATATTTTTTGATGAAACGAAAAATAAGAAATTATTATTACTACCATGAATTTGAACTAATCGAAGTAAACAGTACTTAAATTATATAAAAGTCAATGTAGATTTAGTCTGGGCTCATGCACAGATACGGACGTCGATTTTGGGTAAACGATTTACTAAAATCAGGCGAAATCGGCATTCCGACGATGAATAAAAGAAA
>JAQFYR010000164.1:0-15304 GCA_034694985.1 Campodea silvestrii
ACTGAATAATCAGATCTATGATATTCTACAGAAGAGACGTAACAGATAAATTTAATAAATTTTCGTTGAACCTTTTCAAATGTCAGCTATCTATTTATTAGTTCAGCTATTGGGTCTTTATTCATTCAAATCGCTTGCTTGTAGGTTGTTGTAATTAAATATGTTCACTCGCTTTTTATTCTTACAAGATTAAGGTTTTTCTACCTCGGGATTGGATCGTCCATTTATTAGTAAAGTCAAAGGGCACAACCCAATACCAAGATGGATCTGTCCCTATATATATATCGTTTGCTATTCTTCCATCCTGTTGTGATATTACTAAAAACTCACAGTGAAGGATGAACATGTTCGGCTGTAGTTAATCTTGAAATATTACCACTCTTCATTAATATGTCGCTACTAATACATTAAATTCTTCATCGACATGTCGTTATTCATAATTTAGTGTTCTTCCTTCAACTTTCAAGAGTGATTTTTCTGATGCTTCAGGTTGATAGTATGAAATCTCAGGATCGAAATTAAGGAATACACATAACAAAACATGTGTTTATTCAGTTATTTTGATTTCTAGAAAACCTCCAGGTTCTTCGAATGATATTTATTCACATTTGCAAAGTATACCTATTTATTCTCACAATAGGTTGCAATTAGTGCTGAAACCTTCTTAATTTCAAGCAAAATATCAAAGTTCTTTTAACGAAAGACCTGTTTCACTCTACTTAAATTAATACATTGATTTAATAAAAATTATACATATTTACTAAATGAATTTTCCTATTTCATTATGGCCATATTTCTAAAAAGTTATAAAAATATTTTAACTCTACATTATTATGAATTTTTAGCCTGAGATTACATAAATTTCTTTCAAAAATATGGCTGTAGGTCATAAATAATTTTATTCTAAAATCTAAAACACAGTTTTTTATTAAATATTCATTATTTTTACAGTTTGGTTTCCTTACACTTAAATATAAATTCTTAATAAATTTTCCACGGATTGTCTGCAATAACAGCATTTATTTGATAATAATTGAACATAACAGTTTTCACAAATTGTGTGTCCGCACTTTATAAAAGCTAAATTGATGTCGTTAGTTTCACAAATTTTACATAAAGCGTTTTTCACATCCGTCGTTTCTTCACGGGTAATAGTTTTTATATAAGGACAATTAGGTTCATTTAACTTATGAATTTCGACTGGATCTAAGTCATCTGTCCAATTACGGATTCCAAGTGAACAAATAAAACATTTAACATGATCAGATAATCCTGTATAATAAAATCCTGCTTTAGCCAATTTAGGTATATATGATTTTTGTAATGGCCAATTTTTAAAGGATTCAGAGCGTTTTGCTTCATTATTATAATTTGTATTTATAGTATTGGATACTGGTCCATTGTTTTCAATAATCGTATATTTACGTAATTCTGAATACCTTCCACACACGTCTTCGCCTAGAATTATAATTGGGTTAGCGACTCCTTTCACTACTCTTGAAATAAACGGACAATCAGGGTAATGCCTGTAATGTTCATTGATCGCTTTGTCTCCTTCCACCCAAAATCCAATTTGTCCTTGACATGCAAAACATTGGCAAATATCGTTTTTCTTGTATAAAATAAGCCTGCATTTGCAAGTTCTTCTGGTTTCATAAAAGTTACGGGCCAATTAATAAAAGTACTCAAACGAACTGAGTTTTCAGCTAAGTCATATAATGATAGATATCGTGTCATTGTTAATTATTAAAAATTTAAATTATACCTTTATTATCCGTTTCTAAGGAAGACTGGATATTACTGGTAAGTTTTCTTCATCACATTCACATGTGTCCAATTCAGAATGGAGTTTCTGGTAAGTGTCTTTATATTATTAATACTACAACGTCATTAGTCCAAGTGATTCAATCACTGCCGACGGCTTTTTAACTTCGCACTGGCTTAATCAAGACCTCAGGTCACTAAATAAAAACAAAAAATAAAAATTGATATATGGTTTAACCGTAATTTGAGTTTGTATTCGTTACTTTAAATAATTTATATAAAAAAAAACTACTGTTGTTTCGGTGTTATTATACCAGGTGGAAATTTAACATGCTCATTTTCCCCTTTGTTCCAAATTTGTAAATAAATAAATAAATTATCAAAAAAAATCTGGTGTCACTAATATTGATTACTTTATAGTGGAGTTTACGCAAACATGATTAATTAATGTGCCTCCCTTTTAAGTCTTAATTAATTAATTTGTCATACTATGTATTCTTATAATATTTTCAAAGTTTTTATTCACTATCTTAGTTAATAGTTCGGACTTAATTTGATTCATAATTATTTCATTTTAATATGTCTTTATAAATAAGTTATATTATTATAGTGGAAATTTCCTTCACTGTATTTTAATATAAAATTGAAAAGGTGCTTCTTACATCCTGTAATCATTAAACATTTATTTATTTTCACATTTAATATTTTTAAACTTAATTGAGTTATAACTGCAATAACGTAAATATTTTCAATCATTGAACCCCAAATGTATTATTATATATTCGTAAAAACCATCAAAGTTCCATTCACTTATTCAGTGATGAATCTTTGATCAGTCTGGTAATAATTAACTTATTGTAGCTTATATAATAATTTCTTAAGGTGGTATCACCTTGTTGATACCAAAACATCATATTCTATAGATAGTATACTTATAAATACTTTATTGATATTTTAAATTCCTTGCAATTAAATAAAATTAAAATGTATTTTAATTCTGACCCTTTTTAAACTATATTTTACTTCATTTTAAATTTACCTCATAATATTTTTTCTAAAAATTACAAAATACTCTTACTAGAGTTTCTTATTTTTTTCAATGCCATTTTCTTCAATGACGCATGTATAATTACTTATTAAAAATTATATATAATTATTTTTCCATATTTTAAAACACAAATCTCGCTTATTTTAAATGATTTCAGATCCCCTGACAAATAATAACAATTAATTTCTTCAAAAACTAAAACTAAAATCTTTAGGAGTCCCGCAGACATCCAATTATACGTCACACAGATGAACTAATTTGATCACACAGATCATACACAAAATACGTTATTAAAACTAAATAAATTAATTAGATTTGTATAGTCTCTTTAGACTTCATAATTGTAGTTACCTACTAAATATCGAATAAATTAATAAAAATAACAAAACGAAATTTATAATAAAATGTTATTGTCACGCAGACTTACAAATTATACTTTGGATCACACAGATCAAATAATTATTATTGTCTCACGAACCTTTGCATTTGCATCACACAGACTATACAAAATTATAATCCTAATATTTCAACCAGTAATCCGATTTAGCTAGCCTCAGATACTGTCGCCTAAAAATTATCAAAAATTGAAGTGCACTTCTTAAATTTTCTTATTAACTAATATGTCATCATTACTGAAATGATACTTGTCTAAATAACTATATTATCGGGGACCTGTTAAATTTATTTCTAATAAAAGTTTTAATATAACCTCTGAATTCCTTCTATACCGATTTTCCTGTCAAGTTCTTCTTTGATTTTACGACTGATGAATTAATTCATTTTGCAACAAGTTCATAATGATGTTCCGACTACCTCTTATTGACCTTTGCATTATATAGTAGTTCTATGTGATTATATATTATATTTCACAAAACTTCCAACTGTACTGTACATTTTCTGCGATTAAACTTAAATGGAAACTGAATATAAAAATCTAAGTGGCCACATTCAAAATCTATAACAGAGTCCTGTATTTCAATCTATTTAAAGAAAATTACTTTTACAATTAAAAACTTCTTACTTCTTATTTGATTTTTCCTTTCCTTCACCTACTGTACATTAGATGAAAGAAGCCTTACTGACTACTTTCTGGTGCAAGCCTAGTACACACATTTAATATGTATTACATAGAAATGTGCAGGTCTTTAAAAGTGTTCTAAAATCATGTGAACTATTGTCGTTTTACATAATTCTCTCAGCAGTTTTCTTTTGTCAGCTGTGCATGCTGTGAGCTGCTTAGAAAGTAGTACTACCTTAGATAGTAAAATTGAGAGAAAACAGGTGTGTCCAAACCAAGCGGTTGAGTGGAAGGTATAGTGAAAGTTATAGGTTTACTTTAAAACGACATTTTCATTAATTTCGGTGCTTCATTTATATCTTATAACTATTTGCTTCCTTTATATATTATAACTATCTGCTTCCTTTCGCAGTTTATCAATAAATTTATCTAAATAATCAAAATCAATTTCATCATTACCCACATCGGGTAAGTTATAAGAACTAACATTTACTGTTTGAGGCTGTGGAGGATTGGTATCTTCGTACAATTTCATTCTTTCTACATTAACATAACCGTAACAAGGTTTTCCATTTTTCATTTTTCGTATGTATTTATATCTTAATTCACCCACTCTGGAGTGTACTACGCGAGGACCGACGTAATTATTACGTACTTTAAAAGATTTAGATTTATTTCCTGACGGTTGATAAATCATAAACTTTTCTCCGGCTTTATATTCTCTATGTACTGGATTTTTATTAAATTCTTGTGGTTTATATTCGAATTTATATATTTTCTTATAAATTTCTCGGGCGTGTTGCCATTGAATCATTGTTCCTATCACCAGTTTATGTTTTTTTTTATACATAAATATTAATGATTGTAAAGTATTACAATTCCATTGTTGATTCATTGATTCTATATACACGGAAATCAACTTTTCTAATGAGTTATTAAAGACTTCAAGCCTCTTCTGTGGTAAAGGTTGATAAATTAAAGACATATGTTGTTCTGATCCGCTTAATTTAGAAATTTCACTTATTAAATCGTCCTTAAAATATGATTCTTGATCTGTGATTAAATTAATAGGTATCCCATGAATATTAAAAACTCTTTCAACTAAAAATTTTGCTATAGTGGCACTTTTAACATTAGAAATCGCTTTTACTATTGTATAATGACTTTCTTTACAACGAGCTATAATTAAATAAGAAGACGTGTTTGATTGTGGCAATGGGCCTATACATCCCATAATTATGTTTTTCATTATATTTTCACAATTAACTTCTGGTATTACTTTTTGTTTCTCACTGTAATCTGGGTTGGCAACTCGTCGACAATCATCACAGTTTTCAATATATTCATTTATTTGACGGCGCATTCCGTTCCAATAATATCTAGAAATGATTGCGTTATATGTTTTCTGCTTACTAGCATGGACATTTTTATCATGTAGATTTAACAATATAGAATCAATTATTTTATTTGGAGCATACAAAACGCTAGTTAATTCCCCAGTACGTTTATACATTTTCTTATATAATAATCCATTTTTAATCTCATATTGTTTTCGAATTCTAGATCTTTTTATAGTATTATCTTTTGAATTATATCCTTCTAATATTTTATTTATGTCTGGATCTTCAGATTGAAATCTTCTGATATCATCTGCGTTGATATTATTTATTCTATAATTTAAAATTATTTTATGGTCTGCGGGACTGACTGCATTTTGTGACAAAGAGTCAACATTAGTATTTAAATTTCCTTTTCGATATTCTACTGTATAGTCAAATTGCTCTAGAAAAAGACTCCATCTTTGTAACTGAGCTGTCCCGTTTTTAAATGTTTTTAAATATTTTAAAGCAAAATGATCCGTTATTATTTTAATTGGCCTTGAAAAAATGAAGGGTCTGAATACACGAAGTGCGTGAATAATACTTAATAATTCTAATTTCGTTGCTGGGTATCTAGTTTCTGCATCGTTTAAACGTTTACTTATGTAAGATACAACATGAGTTACTCCGGTAACTTTATGTTTCTGAGAAAGTACAGCTGCGATTCCTGATTCGCACGCGTCTGATTCGATTATGTTTTCGTAATCATTTGAATTTTTATAATGACCTAAAATTGGCTCTGAAGTGAATATTCTTTTAAGTTCTAAGAATGCATTTTCCTGTTCTGTTCCCCAATTGAATTTTACTCCTTTTTTAAGTAGATTACTAATGGGTGTTTGAATTGTTGAACAATTTGGTATAAAGGTTCGGTAAAAGTTGACAAGACCGAATAAACTTCGTGCTTGTTTCACTGTGGTCGGTCTAGGATAATCATTTAATGCTTTAGTTTTATCTGGGTTTGGTTGTACGCCTCGCTCGTTTATTATATGACCTAATACTTTTATTTCTTTAAATCCGAAAGAACATTTGGAGACATTTAAAGTAAGACCAGCTAATCTTAGTCTTTCAAAGCTTAATCGCAGATTTGCTAACATTTCTTCATAAGTATCTCCAAAAACAATTATATCGTCTAAATATATAAGTAGCTTAGAGGAGTATAATCCTTCGAATACTTGTAACATTACTTTTTGAAAATAAGGGCCTGAATTTTTCATTCCCATTGGAATTTTACGGTATCTAAATACTCCGAGGCTAGTAAAAGTAGCTGTAAAATCACGAGAGGCCTCATCTATGGATAATTGAAAGTAGCCCATTGACATGTCGAATGAACAAAACCAGGAATGTTGTCCTACTTCTGTTATTATGTCGCTTATTAATGGCAAAGGAAAAGTTTCTTCCCTAATCCGTAAATTTACCTTACGAAAATCTGAACATAAACGAAGACCTCCGCCTGGTTTTCTTACGGGTAATAAAGGACTAACAATATGACTGTTAGACGGTTATAATATCCCTAATCTAACCATTCTACGGATTTCGTCTTCTACTTCCTTTCTCTCCGCCCACGCAACTCTATAGCAAGGAAGTTTCTGAGGAACCTCAGGATCCTTAAGAAAAATCTTTTGAGGAGCGAAATCACATTCCCCCAAGTAAAAATCTGACCATGTAAACCTATCTGCGTATTCAAATAACAAATCAAACATCTGCTTACTTTGTTCTTTATTTAAATCCTTATTTACATTTAATCTATCGATGTCAAAATCTCATTGTGGGTTTAACACAAATTCATCATAATCAGTTGGATCATTTGAATCACAAGTATTCATGTTAACTGCAATAGGGGCTTTGTATTCCCTGAATACACCTAAAATCATTCCTTTCTTAAATATAAATCGATCTTTACCTCCATTAAAAATGGCTATTTTACAAGGTTGTCCTTGTTTTTGATCTATTATGTTCAAATTAATATTGAATCTATTATTCCAATACGAAGTTTTGCCCAATTGCATATTACAAGGTACAGTTTTATTTAAAGTAATAATTTTTGCTTCGTTCGCACGAACACAAATAGTAGATGGTACTCTAACATAAACTCGCCCTGAATTAGATGATTGCTTTTTCTTCATTTTTGAAATATTATTAATTAATGGCTTTTCTAAGGTTTCATTTGGTTTGGGTTGTATAATATAATATTCATCAGTTACTGGATATTTTTCGTTTTTATATCCTGCCCTTGGATTAGTGTTATCAGTTTCATAAATATGTAAAGAATTTTTTTCTAAGCTGAAATAGACATGTTTTTTATGTTTCTTAGTGTTTATTTGTCCAGGGGTTTTAAGAATAGTTTTTCTCGGGTTGTAAATATTTGGTTCAGGCTTCTTAAGAATGGATTCATTAGGTTTGGAAGCATTGGGTGTCGAATGTTTTATTTGACTTTCTCTTTCCACTGAACATTTTTCTATGTTGTTGTCTTTTTGTAAAGGATAAATAGTTTCTGTATAATCATGCTCGGTATTTCTAGTGAGATCATAACCTACTCTCTTTTCTAAAGTTCTAGGATCTATGCCTGATTTATTACCCCATTTATAAACTTCGTCATCATAGTAAGCCTTAAGTGTTAAGATATAACATTCATCTACTTCGTCAACCTTATCCTCCGTGACGGAATTACCAAAAAAAATAGGCACGGTATTTTTATTTGATGGATTGTGGCTAATAAAGTGTGGCCTGTCTTTAAGACATTCACAATTTGAATTTTGGTTATCATAAAACAAGGGAGCTGTTTCCCCATTTATTAAAATTATTTCTACCTTTTGGAGATCTAAGTGTCGTACAAATTTACTCATATAATCTATTCCTAAAATACAAGTGTTATTTGGAGCTAAAGCACATTCTGAAAATTTATGAAGTGTTTCAAAACTTGCAATCTTAAGATTAGGTTCTACTACATTTGGACAATTAAATGTGGTTTTAACTGAAGCTGCTGAAACGGTAATCAATGGTTCTACATTTAAACATTTAATATCATTATCTCTAATAAAGTCACCGTCGAGAAGACTGATCTGCGCTCCTGTATCGACAACTGCTGTAACTTCAATATTATTAATATGAAATTTCATACATAAAATGCCTACACATCCTAAATGTAACATTTCATGAGGACGTTTTTTACTTTTCTTCTTTCTGATTTTTTTTTAGATGAGTTTTTAGTTACTGTCTCAGCAGACCTAATCCGTTTTTTGAACACGTATTTGTGTTTTTATGATTATTAACATAATTATGGTGTTCCGCTTGTATATCATAAAGATTTTCACCAGAAGGCGTGTCTGGTGTTTGATCCGTCTTTCCCCAATTACAATTCGAAGCAATGTGATTAAATCCTCTACATCTGTAACATCTAACATTTCTGCCAGAAGTCACCCTATATTCTAATGGATTACTAAAATTCCTATTAGTCTCACTATATTGATGTGGAGTGCGCGTAGTTCTATTTCTGGGTGAATTAAAATTTCTATTAGTATTATAAAACCATTGAGATTGTCGCGGTTGGTTATTGTGAGTGTTAAAATTGCGCTGATTTCTGTTTAAATGTTGATTACTATTAGTATTATTATGTTGATAATTATAATAATTATATGCGTATTGCTCTGGATTATAAAATATCGGTTGTGACGTTGGTACATAGTACTGTGTTGGAATATATTCATATTCAGGAGGTGGATAATATTTTCTGGGGTGAAATGTTCTATTTTGTGGACTTCTATTGGAAGTACTAAAATGGTATTCATTATTATAATTAAAATACTGTTCATTTTCATATTGATTTTGTAACGGAATACCCTGAGTACTCTGTGCGTTGTCGCAATTGTTTCCTTCAGTATTCTCTCTATTATAAATAACTTTCACCTGTTCTAATTGTAAAGCAAGTGTTTCGTCTTGTTCTATAGCACTAACCATGGTTAACAGCTGTTCTATGGTTTCTATACGGTATTGGAATGGTAATATTGTGTTTTTAATTGTTGGTTTTAGACCATTAATTACTATCTCAATTCTTTCTGCATCTTCCATTTGTCTATTATATTCTAAAGCTAATCGTATTTTCTCGAACACGTAAATGCATACTGGCTCTTTTTGTAATTGCTGTCTATCAGTCAATTGTTAAAGTGCGCTCCCTGAAGTTTTTATTAAAGACAGATGTCGGATCATATTGTCTTTATAAATAGACCATTTCTCATCATCTGTTGCTCCCTCGGGAAAATTATTTTCTAAAATGTAAAATCGGTGCCAGCTGTATACATTTCCTTTAAGATAGTTTGGTATTGTCGCTAACTTCTGCTGACTGGACCAACGATTATTGTCGCATATTCTATCATATCGTTCTAAATATGATTGTGTTTCATCTTTAGTGCCGCCCGTGAATATTTCCGGCGTAAAATTAGTCAAATGAATGGTAATTGGTTCGGGTACCGCTGCAGGTATACGTGCAGGTACTGGTTCGGGTATAGGTTCGGGTACTTGAGCAGGATGATCTGCGTTATTATTCTCCCTGTTTTCATGCTCGTTTGCATTTTCGGGAACTGGTGGTGGTGGTATAAGATTATCATGTGCATTTGCACGAGGTCCGCCTAGACCTTCCATTGTAAATAATTAAACTAATAAAACAAAAATACAGAAAATCTCAAAATAAAAATGAGTTCTGAGTACTAGTTTCCTATCAAGTTGTTATTGTAAGTCTCAATCGAAGTGCGTCAGAGCGTATAATAAATAATTTATGGCAACTAGTTCGCACATAGAATCATACAAACCTCTATATATATATTTCACACGTCCTGGTAACTTTAAAATTGTCAACTGTGGATGTTCCGTCCACCAGATACTTTGAAATAAAATGTTATATTTTCCGCTGGTGTGTACTCATAAACACGTAACCATTAACACTTGTGCAAGTTGAATACATCAAGTTGAAAACAACGATATACGCATAAAATCGTAGTCAACCTTAAGTGATTATAATTTAAACAAACTCCGCTAAATAAATACGTAAAACTAAAATGTTCTACATTGTTCCTATAGCAAAGTGTTTTGTCCCTATTCGGTAGTATCTGACTACAAAAATCAAAAAAAATAAACCAGTGTGTCTACATAGTATCTAACGTTTCTATTAATAAAGTTAACGTAATATGTTAACAAGTTGTTTCTTAGAGCAATGTATAAAGTACAAGAATCTATTAATAAAATTAAAACAAAACTGTTTGCCTCTTAAGTTATATAAGGTTGGTTGTAGGTTGCATAGTTAATATATTTCGTATAGACCCTATACAGTGCGCATAATTAAATATTATTCCATAAATTTTGTTGAAGTGGAAGGTACAGCCTGATGGTGTTAAAATAAAATCAAAAAGAACTTAAAATTCTACCGCAAGTATTGTTAAAATTAATTGAATTCTCCGCCAGAGTGAACTAAGTTAAAGTGAATAACAAACAAATTAAAATCGTACAAATGCTTAACACTGGTATTTGGTTACCAAAGTGTAGTGAAAAAAAAACCTATTTAAAATGCAAAACTAAAAGAAATTAAATTCGACGTGTATAATATTAATGACTGTCCTAACAATCGGTAGATTGCCACGCTTATGTATAGCTGTTCTTGTTAAAAACAAATAAATGTAAAGTGTTTAAAGTTACTATCTAACGAAAAAATAAATATAAGTAGAAATCGCCTCCGTAAACAAAAATTGTAAATCATACAATTTTTGTTTACGTAGCGTAAATAAATAAAATTACGTTCTTGAAATAAGTACTAGCAAAAAGTATTGAATGTTATATATGAATTGATTTTAATGAATACCAATATTATAGGAGTTTGAATATAATTTTCGTAGAAGAATTCAATAAAAGAAAATTAAGTTTTTAGTAAGAGTCTTTGTAACTTTTTAAGATCCACGGTAGTTTTCACATGATATGAAATGTATTTACTAATAAAATCAAAAGTTGTAATGGTTTAGAAATATATAATAAATATACTAATTCAAGGGTGAATAAATAGCTTTCGTACCGCATATCGTACGTACGTAAAAAGTGGTTTGATGTTGGTCGCGAAACGTAAGTGCCGCGAGTGCGGTTCTATGTAATTGGAGTTTGTATTTTCTTGTTTGTGTTTATAAGGTAAAGGAAATATTAAGAAAATATATCAGTCTGTCTTTGACTAAAAAAAAATCGTGAATGAATGTGTAAGTTATAACGAATAGAATTTTAATTAATATAACACATAGTTACTATAGTTATATATATATTTACGGTACTTCTGAAGATTAATAATTTCAATAAGTTGGGTTCATGTAGCTACAACATACTAATAAAATTGACGAAAAGGTAATATCATAAAATAATATTAAAAGGTACATTTGCAATTCACGTAATAGAAAAGACGAGAGAAGTTTTCAACAGATGATATGGTTGATCGCACATCAGGAGGGGGTTTTATTCGCGAAGGGGCATTTGCCTTCGTAACGTTGGTAAAAAATGATATATGCACGCTATAAGCTCTCGTTAAAGAAGATGAATAAATAACATTGAGGAATTTTAGCACATGGAATAATATTGTACGGCGTATCGATGGAAAAGTTTTTGAAATAGAGGAAAATGGTATGGGATTTTTAGGATATTTGGGTAAAATTATTTGGAGTACATAAAATATAACACATACCCCAATGCTCAAATTATGCAAAAGACTAAAGAACGAAAATTCATAAATTTCGCTTCTAAGGATTTTCATAAACAACAAAAAAAAAACGGACTATAAATAATTTTCCTAAATAGCCTATATAGTTCCTAATATAGTATCCTAAGGTTGTCTTATTACTAAAATAGTGTAAATTTTCAATGAGTTTAAAATAAAAATTGGTTCCATCATATATATATGCATTTCAATCACGAATACCTTCCTTACATAAGATCTTAAGATCTCCTTTTGTTAGTAGAAAGATGCTGGACCTAAATATTCTTCCATTTTACAATAATAAAATTTGAACCACATATGAAATATATGAGTAACTCTTGAGAAACGTTCTTAATAATGTTCATATTCACAAACTTTTTCTCTATTGTGTGTTAGAGACCTTCAGCTTCCATAAAATCTGTTGATGATAAAGCTGAATCTGTGGTGTCCATTACTTGAGATGAACGCATTAGCGTCAACGTTGGTGTTACGTTGGCTGGTTTCTCATACTATTGTTGTTACATACAAGTGTCCACAGTACGCATAAGAAATCATAGTTACAGTACAAACATGAAATTAAAAGAAATAAACATTAGTATATATACACTACATTCCTTCCCCAATACTAGTTGTAGCATTCAGGAAAGAGATTTAAATATTCCGAATTATAGCATTCATTATCCATATTTACATTGAATTGGTTAAGTCATTCGGATTAATCAACTAACAATCACCCTACACCTTTAAACTTAAAATTAAATATATGGTTTATTATTTTGTTATGATATGTCTTTTAACGTTTTCAAGCCCCTATGCTCTGATAGTAAATAGGCTTATATAAGTCATAGTAAAATCAAGTATTAGCGGAAATATCGAATTTCATTTTACTCAAATATTAAAAAGCGTTAAGTTTCACAAAAATTACTTATTGGAAGTTATAATTATCCAACGTTTCACAAATTTTATCATTACTCAACAATAATTGAAATATTAATAATAACTATAATTTAATAGTTATAACAGAGAAAATCTCAATCAAACTTTCACGTTTCAAGCTCACGCTTTTATCTTTATAGGTATTTGAAATCGTTAAACAACTGATAAATACATTCTACACCTTCACCCAAATATTTATAACTTTTCAAACACTTAATTATACCTTAAGTAATATTATTAGCTTTAATATTTCTCTTAATAACGAATTTCGTTGAAAACAACAGTGTCGTTCTTCATATAATATATTAGGTCAATACGAATTCACAGGAGACAGTATTTCCGAAGTACAAAAATTAAAATCGTAAAATACGAGTCAATTAAATAAACAATAATTTAAAGATTAAATTAAGTTCGAATATGTAATATTAGCACGCAAACACATTACCTCTCTTGACCTCTATTCTGAAGTACAAGAAATTCACTAAATTTTAACTTTTCAAGTCATCACATAAATAATTTCCAATAAACATGTAAAATTACTTTATTAATAAAGAATTCGGGTCTCTATATTCTTAATTTCTATTTCGAAATTAAAGAATTTTGCAAACTTTTAATGTTACGCTATTAATTACTAATGATTCTGATTCCTATAGGTTTAAGTAAGTATTTGAAATGTTTACACGTCCTATAACTAATTCTAAATTCACCTTCGCAGAGGGAATCAGTAAGCATACTTAAATATATATACATGTACAAAACAAAATCAATAATTTCTAACTAAAATGTTCTACAATATTTACAATTGTTCTCGCAATCAGTGCATATCACTCTATAGTAAATCACTCTGTCTACATACATTCACTTAATCTACGGATTCAACTTATAACTCGGATAAGTGTTTTACTGAACTTATCGACACATGAGTTCGTCACTTCTGTTCGATCTGCACGCATGTATCCAGCTATTTGTACGGAAACGCATAATGTTATGTCACTTCATATAAATGTACATAATTAAAACGTAAAGATGAGTAAATTTAACTTACTCATGTCGTAGTTCATTAGATTGAAAACACACACTCGATAGTTTTTAGCGATTAGGTCGATAACAGTTCAATTCACAAACATTACATCGAAGTTCAGTGAATTTTAGTCACAAATAGGCAATGTTCAAAGCTCACTAATGATATTATCAAGTTCAACTTTAGCTCGGTACTGGCGATGGCTATGCGCACTACATCGAATTGTTCTATCAGTTGATTTTCTCGTCTCGGTACTTTTTCAACTTCTGAATGTAAAGTTATAGTCATTACAACGTTATTCCCGTTTGTGGTTCTAAAACAAACAATAAAAACGTTTGAGTATTTTAACGTTTTATTTGTGCGTGTAGAAATATTTTCACAACATAAAATCGTGTCCATTTCATAACATTTCACTAGTAACTTTGTCATCACAAATCGCTTAATGTTAAACAATATTCATACTGTTTATGAATGATCGCTATAGTCACTGACAAATGTTCTATTCTGCTTGAAGTATAGAGTTCGAACTACATAATGTCTCTAATTGTTTTTAAATGATACAATATAGATACAAAAGCTTGTCTGCGCACATACTTATTCACGTACGTATCACGAATCTCGAGTGTCCATAATAAAGATCGACATTATTAACAATGTTCGAAAAGTTTGAATTAATGTCTTTACACACGCATAATCTGTGCATCCACATACAGTATTTTGTAAAATGTTCGAGAGGTTTTATCACAACATCTCACTCGATTTAGGGATATAGATGCATGAATTATTTGCTCTATGCGAGTACTCATAGGTGATTACTGTGTCGCGTTTACTTAACACGCGTTAATGTCTATTCACTATAATCGCAGTTGTGATAAGCAATGTACTAAACAATGTTCAAAACACATTTTTCTAGTGTAATAAATCCGTTTGTTGCATTCACTTTAGTCTATCTACTTCCGTTAAATGTTCATATACAACAAATGTCAACGTTCCATAAGCGTAACCACTGAAGGACGTACGAATATTATTACGGAATTCACACATTAATTCCTTGTGATCATTAAAAGGGTTGTTCATCTTAAATTAACATAGTATCCTAAACAGTGTTTACAATAAAGTCATACATAATTATTATCTAAACTATAGGATAACTTAAAACGTTCTTATTTCCAATACTGTCTAAAACACGTTATAAATGCACACACATCATGGAACTACCTTTGAAAAGTCTTGGCTACAACGCCGTGCGCGAAATGGGTATGTTTTCAAATACGGCTTCACGAGATGGCCGCGATCACAAGTACAGACGACGATCGGTGAATCGTATAGAGTCAGTGTTTTTCACGGAACGCTCCCTTGAGCACGAGTTCATAGTGTAGTGTTTCCCTCCTTTTTTTTCCTTTTCTGTCTTACCTGGTTACGG